>JAQBSW010006740.1:17500-46157 GCA_029291075.1 Eudiplozoon nipponicum | reverse complement strand
GTAAACGCCCCGGCTTCAAGTGAATGCCGTACGACATTACAAACTCCGTTAATGTGCTCTGAATATAGATTTTGTTATGATAGGGGGGCCCTTAACAGGGCCTGGTCCTGCGTTCTCCTGAATTATTCAGAGTGTGAAGATGTCTTAGAGCCTTGGGTGGACTCTGGCTGTTGTTCCTCCTGTTGTCGAGTTGTAATCACGATGTGGAAAACGTCGTTCAGGTTCTGCAATTAATTGGCTCGTCTCGCTGGTTATACCGCAACAAGATGAGTCACAGATGTAGCCAATTGTTGGTGAAACTATCAAATCACCAGCGTAGGTATTGACAGCCGACAAAACGCACACGCGTAACGCAAAGCAGAATGCAAATGCGACAACTCACTTGCATGGTAAATTGTCGTGCTTAAATAGCATGCCATAGTAATATATGTCTACTTGCACACTATTGGTTAAACGGCAAGTTTCGCTTTTTTCTCATAGGTGCAACGTAAATAAAATTTAATTTAATTTACGCAATATGTCGGCCATTAATTTGTGTCGTTACAACACTTTCCTCTCTGAAAAAAAATCAGAACAATAATCAATATCCTGGCGCGGTCGCCAATTTTGTAAACGCCCCGGCTTCAAGTAAATGCCGTACGACGTTACAAACTCGGTTAAGGTGCTCTGAATAGAGATTAGTTACTGATATGGGGGCCCTTAAGAGGGTCTGGTAATGCGTTCTCTTGAAGTCTTCAGAGTTTGAAGATGTCCTAGAGCCTTGGGTGGACTCTGGTTGATTTGTCGCTCTCGTGGTTGAGCTGTAATCACGATGTGGATAGCGTCCTGCAGGTTCTGCACTTAATTGACTCGTCTCTCCGGTATACCGCAACAAGATGAGTCACGGATGTAGTTAGTTGTTGGTGAAACTATCAAATTACCAGCGTAGGTATTGACAGCCGACAGAACGCACACGCGTGACGGAAGGCAGCATATAAGTGCAACGACTGACTTCCATGGTAAATTGCCGTGCTTAAATAGCATGCCATGCCTACTTGCACACTATTGGTTAAACGGCAAGTTTCGCTTTTTTCTCATTGGTGCAACGTAAATAAATTGAATTTAATTTACGCAATATGTCGGCGATTGATTTGTGTCGTTACAACACTTTCCTCTCTGAAAAAAAGAAAAAAATATTCCTCTCTGCGAGGCTAGATAAGAAATGCATGACAGAGTTCGAACCAAGTTAAGCAAAAATATGATGAACCATAAGTGCTGGGCTTAAATATGCTTGTTGGTTGCTTCAACAATGATATGATGCCAGGTAACCACTAGGAATTGCTACACAAATTGTTAGCTCTAGTGGACGGTCATAGCACGTGAGGCAAAATAGAGCAGTGTAAGTTTTTGGAGCCGCAGCGTGAAGATTTCGAGGTAAATCGCCTCTGAATTTGCCAGGTTTAAGTTAAAACCTAAGCAGGTTGGATCGTTGTCAATGTGTTTGTATACGACCAAAGGAGCTAGAGTGCTCGACGTTGTGGTCATGACATTTGTAGAGTGGTCTTTGTGAAATAGATAAAGTTGAGATATGCATTGAAAGTGGCCTGTACCATGATATGAAGCTGATCACTACTTAGTGTTGCTACACGAAAGCGTTAGCTCTAAGTAGCTGGTCATACCAAAATAGGCAGTGTAATGTCATGTGTGAGAAATACATTATAATGTAAAAATATATACATTAAAATCAAAGGTAACTGCATAAAACTATGTACACGAACATTGCCTCAGAGATGGCATAATACCAAAGAACTGTTCAAAAATGCTACACAATTGTTAGCTAAGAACAGCTGGTTATGCCACGTGAGACAAATACGAAAAATAACGTAAGGTTAAAAAAATTTTATAGTTAATGTTAATGTTTAAAAAAATTAATTACGCGTTATACAAAGCAGGTTATTGAGATTGTGGGCAGACGGAGCCTGAGACGTGTGTAGAAGGTTGAACGCTCTCAGGATCAGGTGGTTCGATAAACGG
The DNA here is from genome assembly GCA_029291075.1 of Eudiplozoon nipponicum. Taxonomy (NCBI): domain Eukaryota; kingdom Metazoa; phylum Platyhelminthes; class Monogenea; order Mazocraeidea; family Diplozoidae; genus Eudiplozoon; species Eudiplozoon nipponicum. Next base: position 44,144 of record JAQBSW010006740.1, on the reverse strand, counting down.
TTTCAACCTGTCTATGCTTACTGATGTCGGTGTAGCGCCTTGCATAATGATGAAGTATTTTGGCTGTCTGAGCAAAATCGGGTAAGGACCGCGATACTTTGGTTGTAGTGGTGCAACAGCATTATTGTTGCGAACGAGTACTCTCTTGCAGCTGTGGAGCTGTGGGTGAACGAAGACTGGACGAGGCGTGTGTCTCGGCTGCTGTTCGGACATGTTACCGAAATGAAGTCGAAGGCGGGTAGCTTCGTCTTGTGGGTCATCTTGTGCCGGTAGTAGACGTGGGAGCTGACTAGGCAGGCGTAGATCCATGCCATACAAGAGTTGTGACGCAGACGTTTTAATGGATTCACGAGTACGGGAACGCATGGCCAGCAGAACTAAAGGTAGTGCATCGACCCAGTTGCCATTAATGGACGAGGATGCTAAAGCTGCTTTGAGTTCCCTATGCATTCTCTCTACCATGCCATTAGCTTGGGGATGGTAGGCAGTCGTCTGGCGTAAGATGCATCCCATGTACCGCAAGGTGGTTTTGAAACGATCAGATGAGAAGCAAGTGCCTCTGTCCGTGATGACCTCATTGGGAACACCATAATTGGATATCCATGCAGAGATAAAACCGTTAGTTACTTCGTCTGCAGAAATGGTGCCAAGAGGTAATGCCGCAGGCCACCGTGTAAATCTATCGATCATAGTTAGAAGGTAGCTGAAACCTTGAACCTTTGTCAGATGAACTATGTCGATGTGGACGATGGCTAGGCGAGAAGTAGACCGAAAATGTTGCAACTTAGAACGAGTGTGTCGTGTGATCTTGTTTTTCTGACAAATAGCACACTCTGAGACCCATCGTTTAACATTCTGCCTAAGTCTGTGACCCCAGAAACGATCTGTAAGAAGTCGGACAGTCGCTTGGCTTCCTGGGTGAGAAATTGAGTGAATTGAATCGAAAACTTTTCTCTGAAGGCTGGTCGGCAGAACTGGCTTGTTGGGCTGCGTACCCGTGAAGTAAACAATTGGTAAGCCTTCCCACAGACGGCATATGAACTTGGTTGGGTGACGGGCTATTGATCTTTGAATGTGAATGTCACCGCGTTGTTCAGTTCGCAGGAGAGTTGGCGTTAGTGCAGGTTCACTGAGTGCCACGGAGTTGACAGTGAATGGTGACGGCGAAGGTGGTTGTAGAGAGACGTCTGGCCTGGACAGGGCATCTGCAATGAAGTTCTGTTTGCCCTTGACGTGAAAGACGTCAAATTGCCATTCGCTTAGACGAGAAAGCTGTCTTTCCACTCTGGCAGGGTACTTGGCGATAGATGAAGTTGCGTTTCGAAGTGCGCTAACTAGTGGTGCATGATCTGTGAAAACAACAAATCTGCTACTGCCAATGATGCTGATAAAATGGCGCACTGCGTCGTGGATGGCGAGAAGTTCTCGGCCGAAAGTGTCGTACCTCGTTTCTACTGGTTGGAGAGTACGCGAGTAGAAACTGATAGGCTTCCGAACTCCGTCGATCTCTTGTTCCAAAGTGGCTCCAATAGCGAATTCAGAAGCATCTGTCGTGAGTAGAAATGGCTTTTCGAAATCTGGATGCGTTAGCATTGTGGCATTTGCTAACGAGTTGATGGCAAGTCGAAGTAATTCCTCGTCTTCGGATGACCAAGCAATGATGGAATTCTTGCTAAGTCCTTTTCGGTTCCGCAGGTGCCTGCACAAAGGATAAAGTTGTTTTGAAAGGCCTGGAAGGAACTTGCGATAATAGTTTAGTACTCCCAGGATTTTCTGCAAATCGCTCAAAGTCCTTGGTGACTTGATATTCTTGATTGAATTCGTCTTTGACGGCAACGGTTGAATACCTTGGGCCGTGATACGATGCCCTAAGAAGTCGACGGATGAAGTTGCAATCTGCGTCTTGTCACAGTTGATCTTGAGTCCGTGGTTGGATAAGCGTGAGAGGACATTTCGTAGATGTTTCGCATGAGATTCTAGATCTGGACTGAATACCATAATGTCATCTAGATATGACATACAATAAGCAGAGTCGTCGCGAAGTATGTTGTCTATGAATCTTTGAAATGTCTGAGTAGCACACTTAAGTCCAAAAGGCATGTAAAGATATTCAAAAAGGCCAAATGGAGTGATGACTGCAGTTTTCTCGATATCCTCTGGTGCTACCGGTATGTGATGGTACGCTTGTCTGAGGTCAATCACTGAGAAGAAATTGCTGCCGTTGAGTTTTTCAAGTAAAGTGTTGATATTTGGAATAGGATATGCATCAGATTTTGTCACTGAATTTAGCTTACGGTAGTCTCCACAGGCTCTGTACGATCCGTTTGATTTTGAGACTAAGTGCAGTGGTGACGCCCATGAACTTTTCGATGGTCTGATGATTCCCTCTTCCAAAAGCCTTGAGAATTCTTCTTGGGCAGCTTTCAGCTTAGCAGGAGCCAGTGGTCGCTTCTTGAGTGCAATAGGTTGTCCTTCTGTGACGATATGATGCATCGTGTTGGAGACTCGTAGCTCTGACTTGTTAAGATCGAAAAGCGATTTGTATTTTCGAAGAGCTGCTGATATCTCTGCTGAATGATGCACTGGGGTTGGCTGAATGACCTGTAACTCCAAACGCTCGGAGGCAAGTGTCCAAAAGCTTTGTTCAAGTCCGGTGGAGGGGTCGATGATCTTTTGATTGGCAAGATCAACAATGAGCCGAAATTTTAGAAGGAAATCAAGGCCTATTATATTATGTGAGACCTTGGCAATGATGAAGTTGTGGGAAAATTCACGTCGTAGACCTATGTTGAGTGTGCGGTATTGGCAGCCATAAGTTGGTATGGGCTCGCCTGTAGCTGTTGCGAGAAGAACGCCTAGCGACATCTCGGCCATTGAATCACCTTTGAGAACTGAGACTGCCGCACCTGTGTCTACGATGTACTCTTCGCCAGTTTTGAAATCAAGAAGGTGCAGAAGTTCGTTTGGCTGTTTGGCCGGGTCATGCAAACAAGTAGGCTGGTGATTGCGACCGGCATTGTCTGTTTGGTTCTCTATGTGAAAAATTCGGCGTGGACGAAAAGAGTCGACAGGGATGTCGGATTGTAGTTGGCTTCTTCCCTGTAGCGCCGTTGATGCCGTTGATGTGCAGAAAGTACGGTCTTCTACTTCCTGCGCCAGACGTTTCCCGATACTGATGCACCCTTGTGCCTGCGGTCTGTTGTCCTCTCCGTCAGCTGTGGAAATTGACACTCATTCGGAAATTCTTCGGAACGACAAAGACAAACTTGGCAAGCATAAAAAACTTCTGGTGGTTATAACACCAGTTCTTTGGAGCATATTTATTAAAGGATTGCGGAGATCTCGATCGCCGCCTACCATTATAATTTGACTTGGAAACGAATTTTGGTCGAGCATTCACTTGATTTATCTCGGATTTGGTAATGGCCAATCCTTCTAGAACTTTGGCCATGTTCGCCACTGTTCTCTCTAAAGAGGAGATTCTATCATCTTGCGGGGGTGAAGAAAAGGATGATGGATTCACTTTGGGTTCCAAAACCCTATATTCTAACTCACATCTCTCAGATAAGTCATCTATAGAGAGAGTGTTGGGGAGCTGTCTGGCAAAGAGTTTTAATGTTTGGGGAAGATTGTTAATAAAAACAACCTTAGCCTCATGGTCAGAAATGTTGGTTTTATACCAACGTTTCCGTAATTCCCTCAGTATTTCTATGGGGCCAAGATTTGGCATATCTAACTGCGCATATTTGTTTATTATCTGCTCAGTTTCCGTGGGTCCAAGCAAGGATTCTACCTCGTTTTGTAGGCCCAAAATGGGATTAGGTAGCTTCCTAATGGCCTCAAGCTTAGGATAAATCCGTCGCTGCAATTCAGAAGGTAGTTTAGCAAAAACCTTCGACAGTTTTTGATGACTGTCATAATCAGGAAACGGGGAGAAAGCGGAGTCTACGCGCATAAAAAATAGCTCACTATCTCCATCCCAAACAGGAACATCAATATCTAAAATTGGACCTGACATTTTAACAATCTTACGGGATCTTAAAAGCATAAATTTATAAGCAATATGAAAATATATAAATATACTTTAACGAAACGCTTACCCACAAACAGCTTCCACAGTTGAATAAGTGCAGAACAAAAAAGTCACTGTTTCCAAAAATCCGAAGTTGAGTTGTTGAGTACGTACGGTGCCGTTTCGTACGTAGGAAAGTTAAACAGAGGCCCCGTTGGCCTTTGATGACAATGTATTATAATTATCCCCACAAATCCACGAATATATACCCAACAGATTTCCCAGAAAACCACGATCAGGGTAAAGAAAACACAAATGTCAATCTATTTATCCCAAATAGATGAAAAAGGAAGTCAATTTTATTTATACCAAAAAAATCAGAACAATAATCAATATCCTGGCGCGGTCGCCAATTTTGTAAACGCCCCGGCTTCAAGTAAATGCCGTACGACGTTACAAACTCGGTTAAGGTGCTCTGAATAGAGATTAGTTACTGATATGGGGGCCCTTAAGAGGGCCTGGTAATGCGTTCGCTTGAAGTCTTCAGAGGTTGAAGATGTCCTAGTGCCTTGGGTGGACTCTGGTTGAGTTGTCGCTCCCGTGGTTGAGCTGTACTCACGATGTGGATGGCCTCCTGCAGGTTCTGCACTTAATTGGCTCGTCTCTCCGGTATACCGCAACAAGATGAGTCACGGATGTAGTTAGTTGTTGGTGAAACTATCAAATCACCAGCGTAGGTATTGACAGCCGACAGAGCGCACACGTATTGACAGCCGACAGAACGCACACGCGTGAAGCAGGTAGAAGGCAAATGCCACAACTGACTTGCATGGTAAATTACCGTGTTTAAATAGCATGCAATATCTACTTGCACACTATTGGTTAAACGTGGTTAAACGGCAATTTCACTTTTTCCTCATTGGTGCGACGTAAATAAATTTGAATTTAATTTACGCAATATGTCGGCGATTGATTTGTGTCGTTACATTAGCAATATATTCTAAAGCTTTTACACAGCAATTGACACGTCTTGCCTCAACGAATCTACTGGTTTTCCTTTATCTAACCCAAACAACATTAACCAATCAACAGGATTCATATACCAAGGCACCAGAAGGATTTCTGGACAGCCTCCGCTGTTCTGATGATCACAATTATTACGGAACGTTCTATCGACTTCCTCGAGCTCTCTTCAGAGCCACTAACAGTTCTGCTTAACTGTGCACGTGTTTCTAACACTGTGTAGTACTTTAGCTGGGACAATACAAGTTAATTTACAACATTTTGAAGATTAAATTTGACCTCACTCCTCACCTACGTGTTTTAATTGTTTATACCCTTACGCAATAATTTGATAAATTGTTATTTCGCGTCTCCAAATTGCAATAAAGCATGCTAGATAATCATATAAATGCAAGTTTGTTATCATAAATGCGCATATTTTAAAATTGCATAAGTTATTATATATGTAAGCAAAATTGCAAATACGATTTACTTACGAGTAAAATTGCATAATATATCACGTTGTGCACTTAATTTAAATAACTGTGCTTTAGCTCTAACAATTAAACTCGCTACCTTTTCATTTGTTGCTTTGTTATTCTGTATGGTTTATAGCTATTATTGACTATTTAAATAAATTTGACATGAGAAAGGCAGGAATAGGGGCTATACAGAACAGACATCAGATTCGAGATAGATATAAAGTTAAAGGAGAGGAATTAGGAGAAAACCAAATAGAGCATTTAAAAAGACAAATTGAAACAGTTAAATCGGCGCTTGAGGAATTTGCTGCGAAGCATAGAGTTGAAATTCGAAATAACGCAGAATTCCGCGGCTATTTTCAAGCCATGTGTGCCACAATCGGTGTGGATCCTCTGGCATATAGCAGAGGCTGTTGGTCCGAGAAGCTTGGACTTGGCGAATTTTATTATCATTTGGCAGTTAGGATTATTGAAGTAATTTCTTAGTACCGGTTAACATTTTTATGAAGTCCGTAATATCTATTATGATAATTTTTGTTTAATCCACAGGACCAGCCTACCCGGCATTGATTCTCGGACACTTCAAGCACTGAACTCCAATTGATCCTGTCTAGTCAAATGGAATCTCTCTTTTTTCACCAGATTTAACTATCATGAAGTTGATGAAAGCATTTCTCTTCCTCAACTCTTCCCTCCCCTGTTCGTAAATACTTTGCTGGTCACAATTTCATTCACCTCCACATATCCTACCTTTGATTTGTTATTTCAATGGTCGGGCCTGTTGGTCTTTGTTGCCAAATAAATGTATTATTATAGGCCGTGTCAGAAGAATTGAATATTTTTTCAAAGAAAAATTTATTTCTTCAGTGAAGTAAACCAAAAAAGAACAGCCATATCTAGAACGAGCCAAGTAAATGAAGTTTTAAAATATCTGTAGGTCGTCTTAAACTAACCAGCTCCATCTGATTAATTTTAAAATGGCTAATAAATAATTTTACTAAAGAAACGCTTTAAATATATAATTATGGTTTGACAGATTGAAACCATAGAATATTGATGCGTAATGTCAGATATAGATTTTACATGCCGATGAAAATGTGAGTACGTGAAATAGTCATTGCCTTCTTTAAGCATGCCATTTATCTCCACTCCAGCATAGATTAGTTCAGTTAGCGATGCTATTGCAATATAAAGCCGAAATCCCAATTAAGTAAACTCGATAATTTTAGTAAGAACACCATTTTAGGCATGGCTTGCCATAGAATATGATGTGAGGCATAGTTAAGCGTGCTACTTATTCAAAGGGCGATTCGAGTTTCCGCCGTTGTTCTTAAACCTTTCCAACGCACTGTTTTGCTTCGAGCTTTACTTGAACTTGGTTTGCTATTTTCGCATATAAAGAATTATATCTAAAATTTGGTTTTACTACTGGTTAAAAGAACAAGATATGTGCTGATCTCAATTACGCAAACATAGTTTATATCATTTTTCTTATCTCCGCAATCTAAGATATTTCGATTGTATAACTTATATTTAAAAGGGTGTTAGTGGCAAAATTTTTAATGCAATTTCTATCTGGAGTAGCAGTGTAGCCTTCGTTTATTTGGTATCTATTTCAGGCTGGGACAAACAGCTTGTTAAAGCTCTTCTGAACTACCTACTCTACTTAGTAAAGAAATGGCGGTAAGTCATCGATGTCTGCAGATTTCCATTATTAAATACAGCTTTAGTATCAAAATCGTGAATTGACGTTTTCGCGATCTACACTGTTTGAAACACTGGATAAAGAGTTGAGATTTAAAAGAGCCTTAAGGGCTGTATTTCGATAAATTAAAGTATCCGTTTTCCGTTGTAATTCGGATCATTTTCAATGCGCTGTATCCTTGCATAGACTTTGTATAGGTTATTTTTATGCTAAATTTAAACCTCTCCATCATTTAATCCAGTGTTACTATTCATGGTGTGAGGCTTAGCTCTATGTGCCAGTTTCCGATTGCTAAAGAAATTATATGTTAATATTGATAGAGATCATATTTTCAAGTAAGTCCGTCAAATTACAGACAAACACTCTCAATTTTTCACGTTATAGTGCTTTGGATGTTATAGGACGCGCTGTCGGCTATAGATACAGAGAGCTACCTCTTGCATATGTTTCCTTGAAAGCATTTTGTGTTTTAATCCTTTTCAATTGCAAAAATATTCACGTAGAAACCGATTGGATGCTTTAGGCGATATTTTAATATGCTCTTATTAGATAACGATTTGGACTGTTCCATTAATTAAAACCGTCGTACGTCATCGAATATTGCACACATAGCAAACAAACCTATTTTATCTATTTGTAATTGATCTTGGTCTTTGCATATTCAATGTCTTTACTTTGTGTATAAAAGTGTCGACAGTGGCGCTAAAATTGAGTTAATAATGCAAAATTTGATTATTAGTAATTTCCCGGATACCAAAGCCTAATAAGTATTGAACTTGTAAATAAGCTAAAGATAAGGTTGTTGTGTACTCAGAAGAATACGTTGAAATGGCTAAATAAAAATCAGCGAAGACAAACATAAGGATAAGGATAGATGATTATCATATAAGAAAACCGCATAACAATAGGCTTTTATTTAGATTGCAAAGAATGTTAAGGTCTGCATAGACTTCGTTTGGTAAAGGCCAGAGCACTTCAATGTACTTGCTAGCTACTGGGAATGAATAAGCCTGAAAGTCGATTACATCTCTAAATTGTGCCTGCGGGAGGTAGAAATTCTAGATCTGTTGCTGTGTATTCGTCATGCAAAAACAAATTGAGTTATTTCGTGTTTTTGACCGTTTCAAGCATCATTCTATTTCATTACTTTAAGACAAGTTAATACAAAATTTCAGATTAGAACGTCCTGGCTAGTCTAGTAAAAAAATGCCCACATTGATACAGCTCTGTGTAGCAAGGGAAATAATTAAATGCAGATTAATAAACCGAAAACGTTTACACTTATTTCCTATCATCAGATAGTTTAAACTACGGAGATCGCGTGTAGTCGTGCAGCTAGAAAGGGTTGGCTGTCTGGTTAAATCAGTGTATATTAGTTCAGATGCCTAGGTGACGAGGTTACTACCTGATAAATCTATATCATATATATTTCTGATTTATTTTGTCAACATTTCCACGGGAAAGCTATATAAGCCCACTATATTTTGCTTCTTTCAATCTCTAAATCGTATTATTACAGCCGCTACTTGTTTTTCTTTTCCTCTTCGTGAAACTGGTTAGTCGAGCTAGCCTTATTTTGTTAATACCTACTGTTGATTGAAATGGTCCCGCAGTATAGTAGACTATGAAAACTAATCGGCTATATGATGGATAAATTTGTGTTGGTTCAACGGGTGTCCATTACAGTGTGGTTCAGAAGAACGTTTATAATCTGTTTATCTCAACTGAGAAAAATATATCCCAATTGAAGATAGGCTACACCGTTACTCTAGACAAAATTCGCATTATCATTTATTACTGCTAACAACTTCTATATAATTTGTAAGACTAAAGAATCATTTCTTATGCTGTTTAATATAATAATTATTTAAATCAAGTTTGCATACTTGAGATAAGCACAAATCCAGTTTTTACTGGCGTATATATGCGCTGGAGTATAATTACTTACGAGCTTGATAAGCCAGCAAATTTAAATTTCCCAAATTATCATTCTAGCTGGTAGTTTTAATCTTTGAAATTTTTCCTGTTTGGTGACAGTTTTACACCATCATATTATAAAATCAATTTCCAGTCTTGCACATAAATTTGAAATATAACGATTTTTATTGAACTTATCGAATCATCACAGTTGAAACTCTTTTCTCTATTCTTAATCGATTTATAACTGGTATCACATTGCATACACTTTATTAACTACAAGTTCATAAACGTGCAAAAATAATAGCAAGAAACTGTAAATTTTCTTTCGCTGATTTGTGCACTTCAATAATAATTGGTAATACTTGAAGATAAACTTCTCGCATTAGAGAGTAATATTGATTAAATTACTCCGCAGCATGTGATAAAAATCTACTTCATATCCTCTGTTCCTGAGCATGTTTCTAACAAAAATAAACAAAAGATCATTATCTTCTTTAAAAATCTGTAGAATAACTTCACATCACGCACACTGAAACTCTCCATCAATATTCTACGGTAAAACTACCAGGTTAAACATTTGTTGACATCACATGACAAAGCAGGTTCCTTATAGTAAATTGCAACATGACAGTGGAACAATATTTGATTGATAACCTTGCATCTTTGCTTAATAATCTTCTATCTAAAGAAGTTATTATACAACGGGACAAAGCGATCTTAAGCAGAATCAATCCATCATCCAGTATCCTTAGATTTAGATCACGTAGAATTAAATATCCTACTCCATAAACAACATTTAAACCCTCCAAATTGCGTAAAATACCGAATAGTCTGCAGAAAACTACAAAGATGAAACGCAAAATCCTCAAGTAATCAGTTTGATCCAATAGCACCACAATCTGAGTGCAAGCTGCAAGCAAATCTAAATACATAGATCTCATATTCAACAATAATATTACAAATAATCGAAGCTAAGAAAACAAATATACTGAAATCGTCATCACTTAATCACAAATCCCGTTCAAATAAAGGACTAAAACCTACAAATCAGAATATTCTAACAGAAACTATAATAAAACCGAAGGAAATCTAACGTAGATGTTCTTGTCTAATGATTAAAATGCGACAAAATCATTAAGCCAATTCGACGTACCAGTCGATCATACTAAGTATCACGAAATATTTTGGGAGAACACTAAGATCTCGAAATCCGCCACAAATTATATACAAGCAACCGAAGAGAGCAACGAATTCAACAGGAGCACACCTAAGTCATATTAGATCCGGTCTTAGATTTAGTACAACTATCTGTCAACAATGTCTTCCAATTACCTCTTCCTCCGGTGGGGGGGGGGGCTTAATTTGACGATCTCAAATTTCCCAAAAACGACATTTAGTCGATTGTCTCATTTAAAGATCTTCGCCCAATATCTATTGTCTTGGCGTTCACTAAAGTCTTCGACAAGATCATGTATAACCAATTTATACTGTCATAATGTCAAGAGTCTTTTCTTCCTTCTGACTGGACGCTCTTCTTCCACCTACTTAGCTAGTGGCCCTAACCAATGCTTTACCTCCATTTCATAAGGAAATGGTTGTATTCTCTGTTGTTTTGAATCCACTTTGGGAGCTTCGCTTGAGACTAAACAGCAAACGTCATCCAAATATTTACTGCTTATAATTGTCTAATGATTTGATCTAATTGCTTTATTAAAGTCATTCATTTTATTTAAGCTACCCCAACGATAGCACTTTTCCTTCTCAACTACCATCAGCCCTATCTTTATCATTATCGATAAATAATAACTAGTCATTATTTCACTATTTTGTACACAATTCCACTTTTGAATGGTATTTATATCGCTCCAATTGTCTAGAAAAATAGCCTTTATTGTCAAATAAATAAAATATTCTTATTATAATGCATCTAAATGAAAGATCCCTAAATCCAAGATTGAAGTCTCTGTGCAATCAACTAAACTGAGTTTGCATATTACTGTTGCTCCGAAAACGGTTCAGTCATAACATACGTGAATTTAAACTAGATGCTTTGAATTACACATTAGAGTTGGTAAAAGTACAAGTGAATATGGTGTCACTGTCATTTATCTATATGAGATGTTAATTTTTGTCCCTATTTTAGCATCTAACCACAACCAATGGTATATTTTTTTATAAAAATCTTGTGGTTTGATTTACTCAGGTTGCTAATCATATTCTACCACAGTTACAACATAAAATAGAAGCTATTTCAAAGACTAGCGAATTTAACAACATTCCTTCTTATTAAAATAGACAGTAATTAAAGAAAAAGAATTTGGCTATCGCACCAAAATAGAGATAACCATTTGACAGACGCCTAAAACTTGCAAAAGATTTTCTCTATTCAGGAAGGACATCTATGATAATGAGAATTATATATACATGAATAGCAAATTTGTGCCGATCTTATATTACGACTGCAAATTTGGAAAACTTATCTAGTAGGATATCGGTCAAGCAATGCACTCCTACCAATGTTGCCACAATGCACGTACTTAAACAGTTTGAAGCTCGAAAATGAACTCACCTAGTATCTCCGTAAACACGCTTCTCCATTCAGAAAATTTACAAAATAATTGTCGTTTATATACAACAGTTAACGTCTCAATATCCATTGCCTATCAATTCTGGAGTTCCACATGAGTCAAAACTGGAACCTTTTTCTTTACCATTGTATTCTGTTAAATAAATAACAAAATTAAATATGGTAAAATTATCAAACATGCAAATAAGATGACAATATTTTATCCAGTTATCTCAATATATCACACGATTTTTTTGCAAAATATTCAATAATTAAAGAACAATCCACTATCTGAAAAACTTGAAGGACTCCAAGCGTACTTCCTAAGGGGAATATTTTCTAATTTTTTCTATTGAAAATTTCGTTTGAACTCATTTTTAGCCGCTATGGACTAGAAGAACAGCTATATTTTACATAGAATTGCATAATTATGTTAAACACCTGGACTTCTCTACATTCCCGATTCATTCAAAATGCATTCTCAGAGAAACTGTAATTTGTGATTCCAAAAGGTATTTCCATCCATCTACACAACACCTTTATGACCAGGCCAGCTTTAAGGCAGGACGACATCGGCAGTACAGCTTCCTTGCGGATTTCACTGTATCACTTGATGAAAAACCAAGTCTCGCAGCTAATTCTGCCAAACTAAGAAAAGAATATTACGAAGATGATTCGACAAGAAATCTGCAACCAGATCACCACTGAACTCGACACGATACCATTTCACACAGGATCCCAACCAAGAATTGTGATGCGCACGTGGACCCCAACTTGGCAGATGAGCGGGTCTCCTACTGTCCAATTTGAATGGCACTGGGTGAGATAATAATGCTTTACTGGGAAATCGAGTTGATGGCAAAGGTAAAACGTGACTGAGACAACGCACTTGATTGAATATTGTTTTCTTTCTTCACGAGGATCACATGTTGGCAGAACTAAGAATTCGTCTGTGGATGTCAGCGTTGGTTATTTGTCGTTGGTAACGTACATGTGCTGTGCTTCTCAAATAACAGTGGTCTAATGCCTTTTAGGGTCGAAAAATAAACTTTAAGAAGCAAATTCGCACCAGCACATGTTAAACTGCACGTACGTGTGCTTTGTAAATACGACCTTTAAGACAGAGTGAAGTTCTCGAGTTTCTCCGTAACTGACGGAGGTCGTAGAAAGCTTTGTCGGAAAGACTTTTGTTCGAGTTCGCTTCAATCTATTTGTGGTTGATTCGTATTTATTTTTCCGGATAGCTTGATTGTAAATGTACAACGGTTAAGTTAATCGTTCTTGTCAACTTAAGTGCTACAAAAGGAGCAATCCTGGATCCAGTCACGTAATTAATTGGCGCAATACCTTATACGACGTATGGATTGTATGTTACTTAAGTATAAACCATTTTCCGTGCAGCTATCCGGCGGTCGTTCATTATTATCGTTGTGCATCGAGCTTAACGTGTTTCTTCCACCTAAATGAAAGTCTGCGTTTCTTAAGCAACCAGCTTGAGCATTCATGTCACTCTTAACTTCTTGCTCGACTTAATAGAGAGAGCCCTTTATGTTGTCTGTGCTACAATCGGTGGGAGCATGAACAGATTCAACAAATGGGCAAGGTTGATGAAATTTTCTGGCGTTTATGTTAATATAATGTATTTAAGCGTGCCACAGAAAGTCGGCTGTTTCAGGAATCCATTTAGTTAGACGGGATAATACCGACGTCCAATTTGCCGGCTTTAGAATGCTCCATTGAAAGAGAGGTTCAAAATCAATAACACATAGATAATAATTGCGCAAATAATTCTCTAATGCATGTAGGAATCTGTATTCTGTCTTCAGTTACGCAGCATACGTCGATTTATAATTTATCCAATGTACATGCAAGAGCTTCTTGTTGTCCAGTTTTTTCCAATTCTCGCACATTACATGTGCTCAAGTTAAAACCTAACATAGGTTTAATGAATGGTAGTTTACCTGAACTATTTTCGATATTTGGCAATCCGATAATAACGTCAGTGATATGAGAGACAACCACCTTATTCATAGCATCTAAGAGAGTGCTATTGCTAGGTAGAGAAGAGAAGTAAATGAAGCCGAATCGAAGTTGAAGGTTTCTGTAGTCACCTGATTTCGCTTATCTACCCTGCACAACTCAAAAGATACGGCGACCCTCTTTATCTTGCGCGACGGCCGTTGCAGTATGGGTTCATTATAGTTCGTGTTGTTAATAATTACTTTCTGGCCGTAAAATAACAGTAAGTCGATCATTCCTAGTGTGGATGCTTTGTATTCAGAATTTTTCTTATCAGAGTTAGTCTGATAACCGGGGCCGACGAGCACTATGTCTAGGTGCTAGTGACCAACGCTACCTTTAGCAGTCGAAACCTGCACTTGGCGTCTGGCATGCTTGCGCTTATTCTGTCACTACCCATTTGAGACTGTGCTACTTCGTAGTTAGGCCAAACTCGAAGCTTCATACGAAACGGGATGATAGTTGTACCCCATTAGACCCGGCAAGGTTCATGCTATCATTCCCAGGCTGACTAGCTAGTGCTTGTCGGTCGGTTGGCCGGAAATGTCTATGTTCATAAATATTTATTTATAAAAGAACGTTCTCTTTCACAAAAAATCTACCATAACACAACACGTTAAAACAGAGCATAAAAAACTTTACCTGCTTTAGCGATAATTGATTGCGCGGGTGGTGGCAACAATTCTTTAAATCAAGTTCGCGAGCTTAAAGTAAACACCAATCACATTGTATTTAACCAGTCGTCGGACAACATAGAAAAACTACCGCCAGTCGCACGCACTGACGCGTTTCGACCTTCCATGATCATCACCAGAGTATAACTGCAAACCGACTAGCGAAGGTCAAACAGCATTGCATATATATGGAAATCAAAGTTAAATATACTGCTAACTTCTAGCAGTCGCGCATACATTGAACTCGACTGGAAATGTCGACTGCACAATTTATAAGGTGTCAAGAACATTAACTGTTTGTAGCTTTCGCCACATATACATATATAGGCAATAAAATTTAACAATTACTGATTGCGCGAGTGGTGGTAACAAATCTTAAAATCAAGTTTGCGAGATTGAAGTAAACACCAATCCCATTGTATTTAGCCAATCGTCGGACATCATAGCAAAACTTCCTCCATTCGCACGCACTGACAAGTTTCGACTTTCTATGATCGTCATCAGAGTACGCCGGCAAACTACACTATCGAGGATCAAATCGCATTGAATATATATGGAAATAATATCTAACTTTGAGTTTCATATATATTCATTGCAGTTTGATCCTCGCTATTCAGTTTGCCGTCGTACTCTGATGATGATCATGAAGGTCGAAACACGTCAGTGCGTGCGACTGGCGGTAGTTTTTCTATGCTGCCCTACGACTGGTTAAATAAAATTGGATTGGTGCTTACCTGCTTTGTTTTTCTGATTAATATGGGCTGAATTCCTGGTGTTTCGTTCATTGAAATTATTTTGCCAACCTTTGGCGGCTGCCATCAACACAAGTTTAAAAGACGAATTAAACAAGTCTTGATTCAAGGAAGATGGCAACCTTTAAAGGCTGCCAAAACAACTTCATGGAACGAAAATCTGGAATTGGGCCTGTGTTAGTCACAACACAGATCAGGTAATTTTGATAAATTCCGTGTCGCTATTTCCCGTTCTTTTAAAGCATAAGCACGTGTTCAACTTCTATCTAATTGTTGAACTTGTGTGAAACATGCGACTGGAGCAGAATATTATGCATAATCAAATAAAGTGTTTCTTAATTTTAAGGTTAGACAAATGAATTCGATTACTAATAACACGTATATTTTTTTGTAAAATACTGCTAGATAAGAGTTTAAGACTTTTTAATTTTCACAACACTAGTTAATTGGCAGCAAGTTGTAGTTGTTTCAAAAATGCAGTGGTGTAACACAATAAATGCCTAGAATTTTGGCAATTCACTGGTGTGTAGGTATAATTTTCACGCTTTTTGTTTACAATTGCAAAATTCAATTATTTGATTTTCAAATGCCGCGTTTTGCGTACGCGGGTTTTTAGCTATGCACCGACAGTTTCACAAAGATCCGATTGATCACAATTTTCGTTTTGTCTTCGATCGAGCTGAGTTTGTATTCGTCTCAATGAAAATGGAGTTCTAAAATGTGATAGAACCGCATTTCCATTGAGACGAATACAAACTCAGCCCGATCGAAGACAAAACGGAAATGGAAATTGTGATCAATCGGATCTTTGTGAAACTGTAGGTGATAAGCTAAAACCCGCGTACGCAAAACGCGGCTTTGGAAATTATGAAGCTGGCACTCCACAATCAAATTTCAAAAAATTATTTGATTTGTCTATTTTTACTAGGTTTGTATGGCAAATGAGAAACGCACGGGTGGCTTGATGCCTTTGTCTGAGCTTATTAAAAAGTTGAATACAGAAAAAAGCCAGTATGTTTCAGAGATCACACAAGACGATGCACTTCGTGCAATCAAGAAACTGAAATGCTTTGGAAATGGATTTCAGGCAATAGAACTCGAGCACAAGTCCTACATGGTTCAGTCGGTTCCATGTGAAATGAGTATGGATTCTACTATGCTTTTGAGTCTGGCTGAAGCCAACAACGGATGTATTCTGCCGTCTGAGTGTTTGCAAAAGTAAGTAAACTTTAATAATTTTGTATCTGTTTTAACAAGAATAGAAGAAGATTTATCTGATTTCATATAATATTCTGTTCCGGGAGAAGATTACAAATAGGTTCAAATTTTAAATAGAAGTTGAAAACGTGTTTATGCTTTCTATGAACGAGTGCTATGTGATTGTTCATTTTAGGCAAGTACAAAAAGAATGTATCAAAAATATTTTAGTTTTTAAGGTAAAGCAGAAATGCTTATTTACTGGTTATAAGTATATCGGTTATTCTGTAGACTTACAGAATGATATTTCATGATCGTCAACGTAGACTAGATGAAATGATTTCCGACTACATTAAAACAACAATTTGTATTTGTTAACTAGGAAGATATATGGTTTTGAATTAACTAACATATTGACTATAAATGCATTTAAGTTGTGGCATTCGGCCTAGACTATAGGAAGTAAACATTTTCAATCGATTAATATAGTTATAAATCAGGATAACATTTTCAGATCTATCGAGGGGCTTCAATCTAGTGATGCTTTTTTGAACCTCGAAAAGAAAAGTTAAACCACATTAGTATATTCCTACGTCTTTTTAATAGTTATCACTAAATTATGCTATTATCATTTATGCATGCAAAAATGGAATTTTAATTATCGTAATCCGGTGATTTTGTTGAGCTAAATATATTATTCTTTCGTATTTTATACTTTTAAACGTATCCGGAGGTTGGTTACGTGTGTAATTTGGCAATCAGTCGTATAATATGACGAGTTTTAAGAAAAAAAAACGTTTTTTGATTTAAGTTTTTGAAACTGGACAGGAAAATTTTGGAATCAACTCTGGGAATACAGCTTGAATGAATTGTAAATGGATGAAGGTGCAGTTACTCAAAAATACATGTATATTAAACGAACCTTGGTTGCGCGGGCGGTAATAACATTTATTATAATCAAGGTCGCGAACTTGATATAAACGCCTGACCCATTAAATACATAAATTTGTCAGTATAAACTAAGAATTGTATAGTGTAGAAAAAGCAATTCATCCAGTAGACCAGTTTCGTCCTTTTTGGGAACTCATCAAGTACTGGCCAGAATTTGCCGCGGACAGAGCTCGAATCCGGACACGTCTGCTTCGGGATCTGATGTTCTAACCATTGAGCCACCTCGTTCATTTCAATACCACTTCCACATGCAGTGTGGTGTCTGTTCAGTAATGACAGATTGGGTATGGTTAGTTGGAACCTTCGGTCTAAATGGATGCCAAATGAGCCCCATCTACAAGGGAAAAGACTAATCGAGTAACATAAGTTATTATATAACTGAAAATTGTGTGTAGAGTGCGGCAGGGTGGCTCAGTGGTTAGAGCACCAGACGTGTCGAGGTTCGGGCCCAGTCCGTGGCAAACTCTGGCCAGTACGTGATGAGTTCCCAATAAGGATGAAACCGGTCTACTGGATGAATTTGCTTTTCTACACTATACAATTCTTAGTTATTGACATATGTATGTGATTAATGGATCAGGTGTTTATATCAAGTTCGCTCCCTTGATTATAATATATGTATATTTATTAAATAAATTGTTATTTTTTAAAACCTAGCGGCATAAGACTAGTCCAAGTGCGATTTTCTGAGTAACATAGGTCGAAGAATGTGCGCCTCGGCAGTTAAACTTTTGAATCCTTTCAATTTTCAGTATAGTTTGCTGCTGTATAATTTTTATTAAATAGTCTAATATTTGCGTTTAAAATAATTATTATGAGCTGGGTTGCCTTTGTTTATTTCAGCTTTATGTTAATCAAACGCTCGGTTTTGAGTATGCTGTTTGGGGCATAATTTATGCGCAAGAATTATTTAAATATGTTTAATGGTGTCTTTTAGAGGAATGGTTTCTCTTAGATAAAACTTGTCGTCTGTGACTAATAAATTCTTACCGAATTTTAAGAAGGCAGGCTTGGATATGTTGATCTAAATGTTAAGAATTTGGAGTATTCGGTAGATATTCTGGAAGGTTCTATAAATATTTTCAACGATTTTGGCATATCGTATAATTTTTCCATGTTTACATATTTTATGTGTTAATAGTAATACAATTTTACTGAATAGTGGTCATAATTTTTTAACAATGTGGAATTTCAACATTGATAGGCATTGCTATTTAAGTATGTAATATAAAGTATTTCGTCTAGTAGCGTAATAATGTTTGTGCTACATGATTGATTTAGATTCAATCAATGCCGATTCGTGCCTTTAACTTTTAACAACGATTCAGTGAGTTTGAACATGATATCATCCAGAACTCTTGTAGGTGCTGAAAGGTTAGCTATTGACCTTATGCTTTGTAATTCATTTGTGATTTTGCTTTTTTGTAATACTTTTAAAAGTGTTTGCTGCATTTCAAAAGTAGTGTGTTGGGACGTTATCATGTTTTAAATATATTACAATAAGACTTGTTTATGAGTTTACTGGGTGTACAAGCTTGTTGATAGAAAGGTTTAATGTGTTCTTTCAGTGATAGACCGCAAGATTTTTTCTACCATGGTTACGGGTATATTTTTGTATTTGATAGCTTGTAAAATTATGTTATGTTTCTTTCTTCTTTATTGTATTTACTTGACGTGTTTTAATTTGTTGTTTTTATTTTGTTTATTGATTGAAATTTCTGATTCATTGACAGTGAATTATGTGCAGCTTTTGGTTTGGTTTCAATAATTTATGATATTATTGATGAATGTGAGGTATTTATGGATGTAGATTATTTACGAATGGGCTTTGTTGATGAGATTTTTGGTTTTAAATACGTGCAACTTTCGCGTAGATGGGTTTGGCCTTAGTTGAAATTAATTAGTTATGAATTGTGTTTTGTGTTTTTATTTTGTTGTGCAAATCTTGGATCGGTAGAAGTGTTGTAATTGTTTCCTCCTGAGTAGAACTAAGGTTTTTGAAGTAGGAATTAGTGCCATTGCTCAAAGTAATATATATAGATGCATTTAAACCGTGCGAAATTTATTTTACTACCAGTTTCTAGTGAGGGCCTAGTTATATCTGATCTCTGAATGTGCCCATATTGACATGCTGATTTATATTATCTGTTCTTAACTTAATCGGAAGAATGGTTCACAACACACACATATAATTACAGCATTTGCATGGCATTTCGTATATCCATGAAGCGTTTAAGAGTTATTTTTTTCCAATTTTTTGTTCGTTTCAATCCAGTTTTGCTTTTATATTTCGCTCGTAACAGTTATTATTCGACTCCATTTGAAATATGGCATTACCATGTTCTTACAATCATTCTTTGTTTTCTCCTATTTGATCTGTTTTGATTCAGATTAAAATTTGTTATTAATTCAGTCATTGCCGGTTCTTTTAATTATCTTGCATATCTTTTTGTCTAAATATCTCCGTAAGTATTCTCAGTTCATCTTGTCTATATTGTAAATAAGCTAAGCCAAAACCTCTTATTATCTTTATTATCTTTGATTTTAAAATGTTATTTCTCTGAATATCTCCTTAAGTATTCTCAGTTCCTATTGTCTATATTTTAAATAATCTATTCTAAGACCTCTTATTTTCTTTGATTTTAAAATGTCATTTCTATGAATATCTCCTTATGTATTCTCAGTTCATCTTGTCTATATTTCAAATAGGCTAAGCTAAGATCTCTTATTATCTTTATTATTTTTGATTTAGAAATGTCATTTCTATGAATATCTCCTTATGTATACTCAGTTACTCTTGTCTATATTTTAAATAAGCTATACTACACTTACTTATTGTCATAGATATTTAAAACTGTTATTTCTCTGAATATCTCCTTGAGTATTCTCATTTCCTCATCTCTATATTTTAAATAAGCTATGCTAAATTTTCTTGTTTTCATAAATGTTTAAAAATTTTATTACTGTGATTATCTCCTTAAGTATTTTCAGTTATTCTTGTCTATATTTTAAATAAGCTATGCCAAGATTTCTTATTGTCGTATATGTTTAAAATTATTTCTCTGAATATCTTCTTAAGTATTCTCAGTTCCTCTTGCCAATTTTTAAATTAGCTATGCTAAGACCTCTTATTTTCTTTAATTTTAAAATGCTATTAATCTGAATATCTCCATAAATATTCTCAGTTCCTTTTTTCTTTATTTTAAATAGACTAATCCTAGACTTATTATTATCGTAGATTTTAAAATACCCTTGGAATTATTCAAATAAAAATAAATGAGTATATCTGAATAATTTGTCCTCTTGTCGAAGTATTATTTTAATACCCGGCTATTCCGTATTAATTTGACGCTTTGGAATACTTACTAGTTAAATACTGTTTGTTGCGGAGAACTAATATATATATATATATATATATATATATATATATATATATGCAAGTATGTATTAGGTGTTGCGAACATAGTAACAAATTAGTTCAGTTGTGACCAGAAGGATAAATCAAAGACAGCATGAACGGAAAGTATAATCTCATGCACATTCGTTTCGTGCTTACTGGCGACTCATCAGTAGGAGCCGGTATACGCCCTTTAACCACTATATATTTGGGTGAGGAATGTGGGATAATAGGACGGTACAATCTCCTAGACGAATATGTAAACCTGCAGTAGTGAAGCTAATATCATATAAAGTCTCGAAAATGCGACTTCAACGCTAACTCACTCTATATAATATATATATCGATTCTGTAAAGATTATGCTTTCTATGATTTATCCTTCTGGTCACAACCGAACTAATTTGTTACTAGGTTCACAACACCTAATACATACTTGCCTTGGAATACTATTTCTCTATTTTTTTCTTTCCCTACTGAACTACAGATCACCTTTTTTGTTGATTGACTTAGGAATTTTCTTCAATACTTCATTACCACTTTGCGAAATAGTAAAAAGTTATCAAGGAATGTTTCAAAAAAGTTCTGTATGTAAAATGTTCTTTCTAGAAGAGTTTTCTCTAAGTAGTGCATGAAAAAGCTTGCAACCATAATAGTCAATTAAACGTACATTGGCTTCGCGGACGGTGATAACATTTGCCATAAGGAAGGTTGCGACCGTGATATAGATACCTGATCCATTATGTACATACATTTTTCAGTATGAACTAAGCATTGTGTAGCATTGAAAAGGCAATTCATCAAGTCAATGTTCGCGTCATTTTGGTTTGTGCATAATTGATGACGACTTCGGTATCGCTACTTTTTTTGTTTCTCTACTTCGTGATATTATTGTTATATGTGAGGTCTTTATGGATGTATGTGATTTAGGTATGTACTTTGATGGTGAGGTTTGTTTTGAGTACAGCTTGCTCGTTGGTGAGTTTGACATTGGTTGAGATGTATATTTGTGTGATTTTGCTTTTCTTGTTTGGGTTTTTATGGTTATTGAGTATGCCATGCAAATTCTGGGTTGGTACAAATGTTTTACATTGCTTCCTTTGAGGTAGAAATGCGGTTTGTGAAGTAGACGGTAGTTATGTTGCTTAAAGTGGCAATTTTAAGGATACTGGATAAGGAAGTAAATTCTGCCTAGCATGATTTTATCGCTTCGTATATTGAAGCTTGCTAAATATGGCTAAAACGTTGTTGCAGACTTGTTCCTGGTTTTCTCTGCAATTAGTCATTAAAGGCCTATTCTCCCCTGATTTGCTTGACTTATAAACATGTGTCTATTTTGATAGTTAGGATGTCGAGTGTTTAAAAGAAGATGTAATGTATTTTTATAGAGTTAGTTTAGAGATTTTCTACAAACTGATTTGTCTTGCTTTAGATTTTTATCTGATTTATGCTTGCTTAGGGAAGATATGACATTGTGGTGGGTTTTGATTGCATGCTGCGGTGCTATTTCGGTCATTTTTCCTCTTAATGTAAACAGTTCTTCTACAAGTACTTGTATTTAAGTTTGGAGTGGAAAATCGGAGAATGGACACGCCAGGCTTCAGAGGAAACTAATGAATAGCTGGGATCGCAGACTTACATCGGCATTCTTGAGGCCAGGTATTGTTGTTCGTGATATCGGTCCCTGGATGAAGCCGCGTTGTACTCGAACGATCCACGAGACTCTAAGACGACAAAGCATATAATGGAATAAGACGAAAAGGACTGTTCTAGGCTCGGTCGGATTACACTGCGTGGAAATCATCATTCTACAATTATGTGCAGTGTTATATTTGAAGTAGATATTCTTACTGGAAAATTTTGCAATCGATTCGTTTGCATGGCATTTTGCTAACCTTTTAAAGATGAAACAATACAATTATTTATATGACATGTTTTATTGTCTGGTTTCAGGAAAATGATATATAGTTTGCTAATCTGTCATTATCCCTTTGATGTAACTTGGATTTATAGTTAACTGCTTCATAAAGCATATTTTTGCAAGTAAAAACAAAATTAAGTGCTTAAATGAACATTAGTGGCACGGGAAGTGATAATAATTTAAATAAAGTTTACTATCTTGATATAAACACCAGTCTCATTATATACATACATTTGTCTGTATGGAGCACTGTATAATGCAATGGAGTTCGCAATAAGGACGAAACCGGTCCACTGCACGAATGCCGTTTCTGCATTATACAATGCCTAGTTGATGTCGACAAATGAATGTATTTAATGAGACTAGATTTTTTATCAAGATCGCAACCATGATATAAAATTTTAAAAATTAAGTCATGTTTTAAAAAACGTAATTATTCATCTTCTAACTTTTGCATATGTCCATCTAAGGCATGGTGATTTCAACATAAATAATCTAAAACTAATATTGCTCTAAATTTTCACATGTGACATCCATAATATGGTTAGAAATATCTTGCAGCTGAACTGCGCATTGAAAATTAAATCCTGATTTTGTTTTTATCATCTTACGTTGTGCATTTGTGCTCAGTCAATTTAAATAATTCTTGTTAACAAGCTATTCAATCTTCGGGTCTTGAAGGGAATTGCAGGCACCTAATAAATTTTCCCTTTCCATTATTTTGTGTATTATTTCCGCCATCCATCTTGTGCATCATCCTAAAACTTAATAAAAATGTAATAATTTATTAATTTGTATTATAATATAAGTTTCATATCAGAGAATTTTATCGAAATTGTAGTTTGTTCCGTGTTATTTATTTGCTGTGATATGTCGAAAATTGCCAATAAACTTCAAAGCGCGTTAGAATGTTTAACTGAAAATAATTTTCTTACATTATGCAATGGGTTAGCAAATTGGATCTTGAAATAAACACCATATGCCAGTATAAACTAAGAATTGTATAATGTGGAAAAGGCAATTCATCCAGCAGGCCGGTTTCGTCCTTACGGGGATCTCGTCACGTACTATCCAGAATTTGTCGCGAACATTGATCGAACCTGAGCAGGTCTTCTTCGGAATCTGTTGTTCTAAACACTGAGCCGTCCTGCCGCACGCTACATTCAATTTTCAGTTACATAATAATATTTTTGGTTAGTCTTTACTTTAGGTGGAGCCTATACGACATCTCTTTGTGCAATATTTAATTATTATAAGTCCTTCAATTTTGTTTAAATAGTTCACCCCCAAATGTTTTCTTCTTAAGGCTTTCTATAATATTGACAAGAAACATGTCCCTACAATAGCTTTGGCACCATGAGAAAGAATCTAGGAAACTGATGCTTCTTCACTGATGTTCATTGTCGGCTCTTAATCAATTTATCTTGTCCTTATCTTTTAACATATCAAAACAAGGCAACATTCTGCTTATGTAAGACTTATCTTAAGATTTAACGATTCGTGATCATTTGAATATTTGTATTCTCCTTTTGTGCTTTACATGTGAAAAGCTATAATAGTTATAATACATAAGTAATTTTGATTTATTTTGTTTCTGAAATTTACTCGCATATTATTTTGTTACTGGGAACATTTTTGTTTGTTCAGCTGCTGGTATTGTATATGCGACTTATACATTGATTTTTTGTTTTTTTAAACTTTATCCTACATTTTCAATTATAAATTAGATGGAAGTGGTCGGAAGAACGCACCAATAACGCGCTAAAAGCTCTTGTTAAAGAAGGAATGGCTTGGATTGACAGAGGAATGCCAACCATGGAGGTAGCTTATTGGCTACCAAGTTTGTTTCGAGCAGCATCGTCGGCTTAAAGCCCAATCAAAGTTCGTCCAGCTTAATTAACTATGAAAATGTGCAGCATATATACATGTACTTGTATATATATATATATATATATATATATATATATATATATATATATATATATATATATATATATATATATATATATATATTGAATTGAAATGTAAAAACAGGGTCTGATATGTTTGCTTTCTGGATATACTGAAACGTTACATACGAAGAAGACCGGCTTCGACCTTATTGGGCACTCATGAAGAAATTGTTAGAGTTTCAGCGGCCAAGATTTCACTAGATGAAATTTGCTTCGTAGTCTTGCAATTCAATCAATTCGCAACCAAAACCGCGTATTTCAATCTATCCTGAATTTTATACCAACTTATTTTTTGTGGTCATTCTGAAATTTTCATTAGGTTTATGCCTAGAGATTCCGATAGGCATCCGCGATCTCTCATTATAATTACGACGCTATGTAGCCCGAGGAAGTTATATTTAATTAAAGTAGCATGGCATGTCTTTTATGATGATAGATCGGAAATGAATCGTTGTAACATTAGGTCGAAAGCGATGCTGAAATGGATCAATCTTAAGTTAATAATGACAAAAAACCATAAGATCTTATAAATTTAAAAGCTTCGTATCTTGTACGAGTTGGGTGGCGTAGGGAAGTTGTAAGAGTGTAACTTGTGCCTCCTTGCTCCTGTTTCGACCGCAGCAGTTCTGGAAGGTTTTTGATAAGTTCCAAATAATGACGAACCAGTTCTACTAGATGAATTGCATTTTCTATGTTCTGTATAGCTTATACTGATCATAAATTTAAACACGAAGTTTTGCCTAATTTTTAATAGGAGCTATAAACATCACAATTATTTATGTTCCATAAGTAATTGATCAATTAAATAATTAAGCTGATGATAATCAAAAGCTGTTTTTCTCTAGGCTGAAAAAGTGTTGAAAGCTTTAGAATTACAGCCCATCTGGTATCATTGTTTTTCTCGAACAGATTAACTACCTGATTTGGTATATTTTTTATTTGTTGAGAGTTCCTTTGGTAAACTTTGGGGCATGATTTTTAATTTTAATCTCGAGCCTATCTAACAAATTTTGCTATTGTCAGTTAACTAAGTGCCTAAAACTGCTCTGTTGGACTAACAAATCGTGTTTTTGCGAATTATGATGCATATTTTGTGCTCTTCCACATGGATTATTGCATAAAATTATCTTTTTTATAAATAAATGTAATGTAAACTGTATTTTTGTGTAATAATAATAAGCGAAGTTAAATTCTTTTTGTAAATTATGTTCAATTACTTTCATATTTGCAAACTACCAGTTACAAATACTTCTGGAGTTCTTTTTTATCTTAGACCATGCTATTTTTGTAAAGAAAATATGTGACCAACTACGAAAATTTATACGAGCTTTGTGATTTACCTTTGACTGGTATTGGTAAGTGTGTACTTAATATATCATAAATACAAGGTGATCATCTGAAAATGAAGGCATTATCTATGGACCGAAATTATAGAATTCATCCTACAGATTAAAGCGATATCAATATTGAGGCAGCAATCGAATTTCTAACGGCCGACTTAGAACTTATAAGCACTGATTCCAAAAACTGATTTAAGACTACTTTAATTGTTCAGGCTTCAAATTTGAAATCGTTCAAACGTACAGAACAGCCTGCATTGGCGAAGCAAAATTTAAATATAGACATGGAGATACTACGTGGTGATAAACGAAAAGGACGTTGTTTTAATTCACAAATATGCAGAAAATGTAAGGCGTGTTGGGTGATAGTACAAAAATCTTGCGCTTGGAATGTACATGAGATGATATAGACAAAATTAAGTGCAATGTATTAAATAAATTTAAGATCTGAACAGATGCCGATTTTATTGATGAGGCCGTTGAACAGTTGATCACATCAGTTGGATTATATACACTAACAATGTACGGACTACCAAAAACATTAAAAAATTTACCCTATGAGACCAATATTATCAATGTTCAATTCTCCATTTCATGCATTGGCTAAATGGTTAGTCCGTATAACGGAACCATTGCGCAAACTACTAGGTAATTATTCGGTTGCCGATTCTTTTGAGCTTGTTAACAGAATTCAAAATATAAACGTTAAAACATGATCATGGTGTTTTTTATATTACGTGTTTGTTTACAAATTTT
>JAQBSW010006740.1:0-12500 GCA_029291075.1 Eudiplozoon nipponicum | reverse complement strand
TTATGTCAAACATTTATATAGCACATTTTTTAAGTCGATGGACTTCTCGCTTCAATTCAAAAAAGTTAATTCCATGCTGTTTAATTGGCTCGTTTAATATGTTTCAAGATACAGTATCCTATCCTGAGAATTCCACTATTCAAAGCTAATACCCTGCGTCTCATTCTCAATGCCAGTGAGTTTTATTGCCCACTCACACTAACATCCTCATTTGCTTTACAGCAGATTGCTTCTCGCTTTATAAAAACGGGTATTCCCTCTTCGTCAAGATTACCGAGAACGCCTCCTATTTTTCAATCTCCTACTCTTACTGTTTAGTCGTTATATATGAATAATCTCCTTTGTATACAAGATCGAATTTCTCTCATCCTCGCCAAAAATATGTTACGCATATTTGTAAGTCTTCAGTCAAATCCAACGATTTACCTAATATATTTATTAAAACCTACCTTTATCCAAAGGCCACAGTTGTTTTCAACACATTCCTCGCGGAGATAAGAGCATTGCCACACGATGAATTTAAGAAGGCGGATAATCTTCATTTCTTTAATACATTTTCAGAGACAGCACGGTCGAAAAACGCAACCTGTTCTTCTCTGATTTATAATATACATGATCGTTAATTGATGCACTAATGGCTCCTAACCCAGAGACTGTAATGATCAAACATTTCTCAGGGTTTTCACTGCGCCATTAGCTCACTAAGACCGGCTGATAATTCTTTTAAATACTAATGGTGCTCTCCACAATTTCAGATTCAACGGTTTCCCATCAAACTCTGGAATAACACATTCTGCTACTTGTGGCCTAAATGCCCGCATGCTGATAAAATCTGAAGTTCTGTATTTTATTGTGGATCGAACACCTTCCCTTTTTTACTAATTCACTCTGGTCGATATTATCCTGGTCTAGGATATCTTAGGTCTTTGCATTTACGTGGAGTTTTGCTAAAAGTACTATTTTCTTACCATCTTTTGCCAGCTCTATTGCCATTCTTCTGGTAAACAATTGCTAGTCACTCTTTTACTAACTTTTACATAATCCTGCTTTTGATTTTTACATTGCCCATGAAGTTGTCAGGCAAAGTGTTCTTCGTTATCAAGTAATGAATTATTAATATTTGTAGAGGAAGATATTTCCTTTAACTATAATAAATAGTATTTATCTTTTTCAGGCCAATGTTTATAAATTTTTTTACAAAACAAAATTTTTACATTGACCATTCATTTGTCCGTCCAAATTAACTTTGTAGCCAAGTAATGATTGCTTAATATTTGTAGAGGAAGATATTCCCTCTAAAAAATAAATACTATTTATCTTTTTCAGACCAATATTTACGAATTTTGCTACAAAGCAAACATTGGAATATGATTAAATGTTGTTACACCTTCGCAACGCTGTCATGTATTGCTTTTTCTGACTTTCTCTTTTGCGGGACAATTGGTAGTACTCGTAGGTCTGCAAAATCTTGAGTCATTTACATTTCCAGGTGCACACTTTATTTTTACATTGATTCATAGGTTCTCACTTGTCCCTTCACTCGGAATCCATCCATCAGCTCCTATATGGGAATGATGATGGAACCAGATTTTCCAATTTTTCGGAACTTCATTACTATAACCATATTCATGGTTGACAGCATACGCACAGGAAAAAACTTATGACAAATTTAGTATCCTCATTCATGATTGATGTATTTATATTTATTATACTTCCTAAAGTAATTTTATGCATAATATATATGTATATAAGTTGTACAGAAACATATATATGTATTATTCTGTATTTTCATATAATATGTGTGGTAAACTCACATGGTTGCTTATATGCTTATTTAGGTGTGTACACGTATATCTATATTTTTTTTTCTTCTCTAATTTCGAAGGATATCAGGTTTATTTTATTTTGTTTTTATTTTCAGATTCTCGGGATTTCTTGTCTGATTTCATCTCTAGGATACACCAGGAATCTGCCTACACATTTTTTTGGAATTTACCTTCAGTTATCAAGGATCTATTCCTAGCTCACCCGATTTTCCCGTTTATTTCTGCATTTTAATACCTATTCTTTTTCGCTCATCAATACTTATTCTTTTCCTCTCTTTTATCGTAATCTACATTACTTCTGCTCTTCTATCTAACTCCACCATGAACCAACTTTCGTCGCCAGCCCCCTTCTCCCCGTTCCTCACCCAAAAACTTATCTCCAATATTTCTGATCTCCAACAGCAAATGGCGGACATCACAGGATTACTTGGAGCACTGACCGGCAACCTTTCAGTCTCCTCCGTTCAGCCCCATTTGTTGCGTCAAGCGGATGCGTTTCTGAATGGGGTAGCCAGGAAGTTTGCCCTGCGAAATCACAACAAGCGAAACCTCTTTCTTTGGTCTCCGCGCTCCCCACTCTCAAACGACGATCTGGCCTCAGATCTCATCAGTCAAATAGGGGACAACTTTAGCCACCTTAAAGAGATCTCCTCGGGAAAGGGTCAAGCCTTTATTCTCTCCTCGCACAAAAGACTGTCTGACGATGAGGTTCGTCATCTCAAACTACACTCGCCCATCTTAACATCCGGGAAAGTCAAACTAAAACAAAGACTACACGCTGCTACAGAGGACTTTAGAGAAAGCACAAACCCATAATCCGGACACCACCCCCCTCCTCCAGCTCATCACGCCTTTCCGGGCTGGAGCAACCCAAAGAAAAACCGCTCAGTTCACGGCGGCATCCTTGGCGATGCTCCTTCCTCCAGTCCACCCCTACTGATACCTTCCCGATTTGAAGGCCTTCCTCTCACTTTTAGTCCTTACTCCGCAACCAGTCCCCCCACACAATCTCACGCTGACCACTCTATTCTTGTCAACGAGCGGTCTGTCACCCTCATCAGCCCTAGATCTCGCCCCGCCCGCCAGCGGAAAGCCCTCGCAGGCTTCTCCTCCCCGATCTAACCATCCTTCTCTCAGAGCACTCTCAGCAATCCTCATCAACTGCAGGTCACTTACGCCGAAAATCAATCAACTACGAGCTTTTCTATCCTCTAACGAGATTGACATATGCGTTCTTGTTGAGACTTGGCTGTCCCCTTCCATCCACTTTGATGATCTTTTCCTCATTCATGGATACACGTGCCTTCGTAGCGACAGAACTGTCGGTCGTGTGGGCGGACTAGCTGCCTATGTCCGATCCCTTCTTATGCCCAAACGCTTGTCGACATCGAACTCTCAAGGATTGGAATTTTTCTCGTTTCAGCTACAAATCCATAACCAAAGCATATCTACCTGTGTTGTCTACAGACCCCCTAATATCTCACTCATCGACGACACTCGCGGGGCCCAACTCCTTTCTACTTTTTTCTCTTTACACTCCGATCGGTCCGTCGTTGTGGGTGATCTCAATCTCCCCATGACTAACTGGCATAATCTAGCTTCCGAAAGTCACCCACTGCTTCGACTCTTCGCGGATAACCTGCTAAACCAATTCGTGCACTTTCCTACCCGAGGGAAAAACCAACTGGATTGTGTACTCTCCAATAACGAGGTGGCCGATGTTCGCTCTCGGGAAATCTTCCCTAATCTTGATCACTGTCAGGTATCCTTCCTCTTACCTCTCTTATCTTTCACCCCTCGAAAAGCCACCCAATCTTTCAGACGATTCACCAACTGGGAAGAGTTCCGCTGACTCTGTGACACTGTTAAATGGAGGGACCTCTTTATCCCAAACAATCTCTCCTCGTGTTTATCCGAAGTCCATAACATCCTATCCTCCCACTATAACTCCGCCACCTCTATTCAACACGTATACTCGACGAATAAGTTGAACGCTCTGTTTAAGGCACGTGACAACCTCGCACGCAACTCTCGTCTACGCACATCGTCACTTGCCCGCGCCCTCGCTCTGGGACGCATCGATGGGCTCATTAAACAGGCTATCAACAAACAAGCGCTCCACATCGAAAAACGCATCCGCTCAGCTCCTAACCCCCGGGGAAAGTTCGCTATCATCAAACACCAATTGCTGCAAAAGCCTAAAACCTCGTTTATCAACTTCTCTCAGTCAGGCGACCCCTGCTTCGCCAATGATTATCTGACTCAACTTCTCGACTCCTTTTCCACTCCCACTCCGCCTGTTGAGATGTTAGACAACGGAGACACCGAGAACCTACGCTGGTTCCATGTCTCTCCGGCTTCCGTCGCCCAAGCAATTAAAGACATTAAATCTAAACACCAATTTGATCAATATGGTGTCTCGGTCAGTATGATTGCCCTTCTAGGCTGGAACGTCTTCTCTCTGATTGCAGATGTTATTAATCATTGTCTCGAAACCACCTATCTTCCCCCGGACTGGCTCAATTCGACGATCTCTCCTATCCCTAAAAATGGCACTTCTTCGATCTCATCATTTAAAGATCTTCGACAGGATCTTATACATCCTATCTCCTCGATGATCAACATGGCTTTCTGAATGGCCGCTCCTCTTCCACCAACTTAGTTAGTGTTCTCGATCATTGCTACTCCTCCTTCTCTAAAGGGCTCCAGTGCACCCTCCTATTCCTGGATATTTCCAAGGCTTTTGACTCGCTGTCATTTTCAGCAATCGAATCCGCCTTACTGAGAAGCGGTATCTGCGGCAACGTTCTCAATCTTATTAGTTACTATCTCCGAAACCGATATGCGACAGTAAAAGTTGGCAGTAGTCACTCGAGGCCAGCCCATATCCGATCCGGTGTTCCCCAGGGCTCCGTACTTGGTCCCATTCTCTTCAACCTTACGCTCGCGCACATACAGGTTGAAGACAACCTTTTCAAACTGTTCAAATATGCGGATGACATGGTTATCGTATTCAGCAACTCCAAAACATCCAACCCTCCTTATCCCTTATATCGGAGCTCCTATCCTCGCTCCACTCGCAGCTCAGCAGAATCGGCCTCAAACTAAATCCAACCAAAACTCGCCTAATGAAACTCTCCTCTGATCCATTCTGCTCTATCCCGGTTGCCAACTACCCCCTTGATATAGAAATAATAGATTCGGCCAAACATCTTGGCATTCACTTCTCAAAATCCCTAGACTTCTCCCTACACCTTACACACACTACTTCCAAACTCTTCAAATGGGCCCGTCTGATCTGTTTTAAGACTAACAATCCCACTCTCCAACTCACGTTATTCAAGGTCTACGTTCTGCCCCTCATTTCCTACGCCAGCGAATTCTACTGTCCTCTCACCCTCGCCTCCTCCAATAATATTGAACAGGTATCCTCTGGATTTCTAAAGCGAGTCTTCCCGAAATGCCAAATCTATAGGGAACGCCTTCTCCTGGCAAACCTTCTTCCACTTTGGTTCACCCGTCACCTTCGCGTCATTTCTTTTATCCACAAGATCACAACTTGCTTACCACTCTCCAGCTTTGTCCACCCCAGTCACCACTATGCCACACGTTCTAGTAACTCTTCTATCCAAGCCAACCATACCCCCACCATATTTAAAAAAAATCTATCTCTTCTCCAAAGCCACTAATGTCTTCAACGCTCTTCCCACAGACATAAAGCTCCTACCCCAGCACGAATGCAAAAAGGCAGCCCATCAGTACTTCTTCAACAAACGTCTTTGTGATACGACCGATTGGAAACGAAACTGGTTCCTTCAATCCATAACATTTACTTCACCCCAGGCTATCCTCTTTACTAACTTCGGAGGGCGAAATCCCTCAGGCAGCCATCTAATCTTACACTTTACCTCTCTGGTCTTATTCTTTTCTTCTAGATTCACTAATACCATCTCTCAGCCCATTCCTAAAACCATTTTATCCACGTTGTGGATACTCTACTATGTTTGGCTCATCCAACTCTTTTCTTTCTTGTTTCAGCGAAGGACCGGAAACCCAACATCCCTACCGATCCACCAACGGTTCGCTTCGGACTTCGACTCTCCCTGGTCTTCTTTCAATCACAATCACGTTCTACGGATGCCTGCGATCCCTGCAAGACTCGCTCGCCTCAATCCTGCTGATTCCATCCATGTCCATGCTTTGCTCCATCAATTCAATCGTCACGACAATGGACTCCATCGGTCGACGTCTACCTCCGGGCCGCCATCTTTTCATCTTCATCTTTGTTTTCGATCTCACATTCACCTTGAAGATCTGATACTTCACGGACTATCTCCAATTGATCTTGTCTAGTCAAATGGAACTTCGTTTATATTTATTTTTCACCAGATTGAACTATCTTGATATTAATGATAACTTTTCCCCTCCCCAACCCCTCCCCCTGCTATTAAATACTTTGCTAGTATTTTATCCTACCCTTGATTTGCTATTTCAATGGTTGGGCCAGTTGGCCTTTGATGCCAAATAAATGTATTATATATATATATATATATATATATATGGAGGAAGATATTTCCTCCGACAAAATTAAAGTGACAATAATTGATAAATTTAAACGAATTTTATTTAAAAAGAAATTATTCGTTTATTTTTCTAGAACGTTCTTTGTTTAAATACTTGACAGTATATATACCTTGAATTGTGCGCAGTTTCAGTTTCGGTTGTCTGTACGTGACTGATTGTTATATCCTCGCCTTGCTGCATTTATTTCATTTCCTCCAGTTTACGTTTACTCTATTTCCATAATATATTCCTGCTTACACATTGTCTTTGTTCTTTCGTACATATTGGGAAAGATCTGGAACAGGTAATTTAATAATTCTGTTTTCACGTCTATTTCTTTCCGGGTTATTTGTTTGCGTGTTTTGTAACGTTAAGAGGTTTCACATTACGATTGCCTAACATTAAGTATCAAATTAATAATTAAGTACGATCGACATGGAAGCTAATCTTAAGTTTGAGGACACTAGCAAATTAGCTCCAGATATGGCTGGCATGAATTTAATAGATGTAAATGAGAGTACAAGCTTGTCAGATTCTATTATACAATTAAAGACTGATCACTATCTGGCATCTGTGGGGTTCTAAGATGGCAATAGATTTGGAGCCTTTACAAAATTTGGCGACCGCGCCAGTCCAAGAATATTTTGTCTACCGCCATATAGATCTGATAAACACTCAAGTTGGGTCGGGGATGCCTAAATGATATTTAGCGCTTATAATATCGTAAACCCTATGGAGAAATTTCTTGCAGCATGGATGGCATTGCCTGAGAATTTCAGAAACGCCCTGGAAAATTTTAGAGACAAAACTGCGGAAGAAAAACCGTATAATGCATTTGAGTTATTAATGGCCGAAATTCAACGGAGATATCAGCCTGGATGTTCGGCACAAATATGTGAATTATTTCGCTTAGTAAAAAATGGAGCGTCAAGTACTATCAGAGTTTTATAAACGCCTTTGTACGAAATCTTCTAGGTTGAATATGTACAGAGATGTAAATTCTATTTTTTAGCTGAGCTACCATCCAGGCTTAGAACCACATTAGAAGTATTTGATACAATGAGTATTGATTAGCCACCTAAACTCTGAGAGCTAGATGGAGTGTATAAACAGCAAAAACCACAAGTACATGCTGTAACGGCAGATTCTGTCATGGTGCAGCCAGTTAGGACAGAAATCGAAACCAACATGACGATACAAGAAACCTTGTTTTACTTATGTAGAACAGTTGCTAGTATACGTCGAGACATTTCGCAAATTCAGAGACAGGACAGAAATACTAGAGGCTGAGGGAGTCACTCGCGTTAACGTTTCGATGGGCCACGCGGATGGTGCAAGGCACATTGCGAATACAGACGAAGTGCCAAAGTGAGAATTGCATATACCCGCGGTTAGGTGGACCCAGAGGGAAAGGAAGCGCTAAACCGGTAGTGAGGAATCCATCACCAGGAAAAGGATTACACCCCCACTAGAAGGAGCCGTAGGGGGGTTCCATTGCACAGGCTCCCAGATATGCCTCTAAAAGACATACTTAAGGCAAAAGCAAAAGATGCGACTAGATCAAATAGCACCGATACAGAAGGCAAGACGGTCAGTTTCTTCTTAAGCGGAGATCTGAAAAACTGCCGGATTATCCAGTAACAAATTCATTATTAAAGATAAATTAATTGGACTGGAATTTCTTATCGATACGGGTGTTGAAGTAAGCATAGTTAGGTCAGACGTGGTGGAAGTGGATTGCCTCACACTTGATTATCAACTATGGGCCGCAAATGGTAGTCCAATAGGAGTCAAAAGGATGAAAGAAATATCGGTGACATTAGGCCAGAAATCTTCTTTTACAGGGGATTTTCTCGTATCCGATATCAAGGAAAATATCATTGGGATGGATTTCTTGACACACTTTAAACTGACATTAGATCCCAGAGCTAGAACCATCTCAGAAGGTGTAGGGGTGTTAACACATACTGAGTCTAACACATCGGCAGTTACAACAGTTCTTTTACCCTGTCCCACATTCGCACATGACTTTACCGATATCATCGAGATGCACCTAACAGTGTTTCAGCCTTTCAGTGCTAAAAGGACAGAATTGAAGCATGTGTGGTAACTCTACAAATGGCTTCTCATGTGTTGGATACGTTGTTTCAAGGGCCGACTGCAGAAATGAACAATTTGACTGTAGAGTTAGGTATAATTAAGTCTCGTCTGGATAAGACATTGATAATACATATCGATGGAATCCGCGTACGCGACCCAACCAATATAGGTGTACACAATAATATCAATTTGAGAGGATAAATCAAGTGACTGACTTTTTACTTCAGGAAAAGTTGGGAATTAAACTTACATCTGAATTTTATGACGGACTTGTTTCAAAATCTATCAGGCTTGATATTTCTGAAAAAGTTATCAGCAGTATATTTGTTGCATAATTGCCTGCCAGATTAAGAGCCACTCTGGATGTCTATGACACATTGGTATTAGAGTGGCCAAAGAAGCTCAAATGATTGGATAAATTTTACAGCCGGAAGGAATCTAAGTTTGATGCAGTAACAGCAGATTCATGCCTTGGGCAGCAAATCAGACATCTCCCATATAGACTCTTGACCGTAGAAAATGAAATAAGTATCCTCCAATAGGATGTGGCTTGGATGAAACTCAAGATAAAAAGTTTCATCAGAAGTAGAGAAAATTCTTGGGTCAAAGGCCAACTTACAAGCATCGGGGTGGCGAATCGCATGAGGATGTTTAAGGACCACGCGAGTAGTGCAGTTCGCATCGTAAATATGCCGAGCTTGGAAAGTGTTTGGCCAAATTATACATGTTTCCATGGTTTTATGGTCCACAATGGAAAGGAATTGCTCATCCTGCGATCCAGTGTAGGTCACCAGGAAACTGGTAGAACCCCCGCTGGTAGGAGTCGTAAGGGGGGTTTGTGCATGCAATGCTCCAAGTTATGCAAATTCAAGGCATCCTAAAATCATCCAAGTTAGATTCGAAAGCTTCGATGGAAGAAATCTGTTAGATTTCGGCTGGAAAGTAATCTTGAAGAGGTTGCTGGCTATAGCAAAAATAAGTTCGTCGTAACGGATGAACTAAGTTGGTTAAAATTTTTAATCGACATTGGTGCTAAAGTGAGCGTAGTTCGATCCGATTTGATGGAAATTGATAGCCTCATATTCTATTATCAACTATAGGCGACCAATGGAAATCCAAATGAGGTTAAGTGAGTTAAAGTATTTTCATTAACATTGGGGCAGAAATTGCAATTTACGTGGAATTTTCTGGTCGCTGATATAAATCATTGGGATGAAATTTAAAAATCCATTTTAACCTCGCTTTAAATCTCAAACCTGGGATAGTGACTTATTTTGAGACTTGGACCTCAGAGGTTAGGTCAGTGAGACTTCCCAGACCAATCGTTGCCAATGACTTGATGGGTGTTATCGAGAAACACCTGCCCTTGATTCTACCATTCAATGCTGAGCGGAAGGGCTTGGAGACAGACATAAAACACCAAATCGACTTGGTGGAACCACTACCTTGTTCACCGAAGGCTCAACCATTAGCACAACATAAATAACAAGTTGCAATTGAAGAATTTAAGTGTTTAAGAGAAGAAGGAATTTTTAGGCGTTCAAATTCCATTTTTGCATCTCCAATAGTGGTAGTTCCCTAACCTTAACCAAATCAATGGAGGGTTTGTGGTAATTATCACCTATTGAACTCTGTAACAAAAGGTGATTCATATCCTCTACCAAACCAGAGTACTTTGCTTAGGAATATAATAGGGTATGAGGTTTATACTACATTAGATCTGCAGAAAGCGTACTAACAAGTATTATCGAGGCAGAATCATTGCAGTGTGATTTCCTGGTAGAGGATCGCATGAATTCTTATGCGTGCCTTTTGGTCTGAAGAAGGCAAATCAGACATTCCAGCGTATAAAGGAGGACGTTCTACAGGACTGTCAATTTGTTAGAGTGTATATGTAGTCAAACTAGGGAAGAACACCGGGAGCACTTCGACGCCGTGTTATCTAAGCTGGAAGATTATGGGTTGGTAGTCAAGCCAGAAAAGAGAAAAATTGGTTGCTCTTCTGTTACATTTTTAGGACAATCCATATCGAACGATAGAATTTAAAAATTTGCAGATAAGGTCCGACCAATCAAAGATGTGCCAGAAACCTTGACAGGAAGTCAACTGCGGAGATTTCTGTGGATGATTAGCTATTGTCGTCGTTTTTTACCAGGTGAACACGACATTTAGTTTGTGGACGGAGCACGATCAAGAAGTTCTGGCCTATAATTTTAGCCAAGACGACACGGAGAAATTCCAGAGGGCCAAAGATCTGTTACGCCAAAGACTTCATTAGCACCTGTGAATTGAATTAAGCCATTTGTAGTGGTCACCGATTCTTCCGGTGTTGCCATAGGGGCAGTGTTACATCAGAGGGATAACGGTATAGTCATGCCGATAGGATTCTAAAGTCGGAAACTCCAAGATCTTGAGAAGCGATGGGACACGTTTGTATAGTAGTTACTAGCGGTTTATTCTACAGTGCTGCATTTTGAGCACTACCTATATAGACATCGGTTTACGATATTATCTGACAATAAACTGTTGATTAGTATCCTAGAAAAGACAAATAGGCTTAACTATTCTCGGCGTGTGATTTCACAAATAACCCGACTCGCAGAATTTGATTTTACCATTACTCATATGTCAGAAAAAGAGATGCTCTCAGTAGATCAAACGTATCAGATGAAGGTATGATTCGTTCGGAGTCACTCGTATGCTCTCTTGTGTATTTTATTAATTTTGTCCAGCAATTGATGGAGGCACAAATTGTTGATCCTTTGATGGCTGTGTTCGCAAAGAAGTCCGCGTATACAAACAGGAAGATTACGGATAAGTTGTTAGTATGTGCAATCTCACGAAGCTAACCTAGACCGTATGTACCGTTAGAATTAAGGTATAAGTTAATTCAAAAGCTGCATGAATTTGGTCATCCTTCCATTAAGGCAACTCTCAGGCGAGGCACTTATAGATATGTATGACCTAATATGTCGAAAGATATAGGAGCTAGGGTATTGATATGTGCCAGTTGTCAAACTTGTAAAATTTGGTGTCATACTGAAACCGAAGGTAAAACGATTGACACACCAGTGGGTCGTTTCATTCATGCTCATTCTGATATAGTAGAAATGCCAGAAATATCTGGACAGATGTATTTACTTACGATGGTTGATTGTTTCAGTAGTCATTTTGAAGTAACAATCCCGAAGGATATGACTTCTCAAGAAGTCTTACTTATGTGCTTGCATAATTGGGTATCGCGATATGGTGTACCGGTAAGGGTAACTAGTGATCGTGGTAGTCATTTTATGTTGGAACTATTTATCAGGTCATTGAATACTATGTGGGTAGAAGTAAGAAATAAATTGGCATATAATCCCATAGCTAATGGGATGGTTGAGAAACTGCACAGGGAGCTAAAGGTTGCATTATGCTGCACTGGAAAATCTAGTTGGATACATGATTTGCCTCTTAATTTTGCTGGCAATGCACAAAAGATACAGGGCACATTTAGGAACATCCATAGCAGAACTTGTTTATGGAGAGTAATTGAAATTACCTGGAGATCTTCTAATAGAAACTCCAAGTTATCTCGATTGGGCCACTTGTTCAGTGGATTGGTCGGTTCGGCATTGAGAGACAAAATGAGTCGTTTAGCTCCAACCAAAACTAGAAGTCCAAGGTCTAAATGTATCTTCAGATTTAAAGCTGGCATCTCATGTATACATAACTAACGAGAACAGCCAAACTTTTCTGACTCCATTCCATAAGGGGCCATTCAAAGTCAATCATATGACTCGTAGAAATACATTTAGAAAAGTTAATGGTAAAATGGAATGCGTGGATCGCTGCATCTCACAGTTTACCTGGACAGGGGAGTAGAATGAGAAAAGATACCCATCGAAGTATCAAGAAGCTGAGGAAAGATATGACTCGAAAATGTTTGAAAAAACTGGGTGAAGATTAAAACCAAGACAAATGAAAAAAGAGATGGACGTAATATGAAAGGGAAATCTAGCGAAGTACCAA
>JAQBSW010006739.1:0-46158 GCA_029291075.1 Eudiplozoon nipponicum | reverse complement strand
AAAAAGGGAAATATTTCTTATTTACTATTAGATAAATGAAATTGTAGGACCCACCAGACAACCAATGATTATATAATTTTTAATTGGTTATTTAAAATTACACCAAGCCCAAAAATATAAATGGACTTGCACTTGGATTTCTAAAAAACATACTTTTGAAAAAAATCATTGGATAGTTTTCTAAAAATCAAAGTGCTGCTTTTTTAATTTCTCATTCCCCGAGGCATTGAAAAATTAACAGAATCTGCACTTTAAAAAATCAATAAGTGCAATTATTTGATAAATACCCGTGCATGTCAGATAAAAGTACCCGTAAAATGTGCACGAAATACGCCAGAGATTGTTGCTTTCGTGTCATTCAAGGCATGTCTTCCAATACCAACGTGTGTATGCAAGTATTTGTGAATTCACAAATTAGCAACAGAATCTTCGTATTTGTACAATGCGACAACAATTGTCGGAAAGTCTGAAGCGAAGTTATTTACATGCCAAACTGATTTACACCACGATTCTTAATTTAATCGTTGTTTACATTAAAAATTTAACACGTAGTCGAGAGTAGAAATATGACAACTAATTTAAAATATGCTAAAATTTTCTCCTATTTCTACCATTTTACGGCATAGTTTACAGCAAAACTATAATTAAAATTAAAAGCTTTCACGCCTAATCAACTATACGTGCGACTGACTAGTTTGGCTATACTGCATGACTGGATGAACAAAATGGAATTGGTGTTGGCTTAAAATACTCAAACTTCATTTAAATAAAATGCACAGTGCATTCGTTATTTCACTGTGCTTTCTATGATACTGATTGTATGACTATTGGACGCGCTCTGAAGATGACAACCGGAACGAGCTGTCGAAATGTAGGCAGAACGCAAACAAGCTTCTACAATAATAGAAATATAAGTTTAAGTTACGCATTTGATGTAACAAATTCCAAAGAAACTCCATGAAATGTCACAATCTGGAGCCGGCTTATCCTCCAAAAGGAGTCAGCCGCAGTAAAGTAAAGTAAGTAAGTATTTGTTAATAACGAATGACATACTTTCCAGTTTCTACATAAACCAACATGTTTGTGGATACGCTGTGCCCAACGAATTTATACCACATGTAAAATCGCCTCCATTCCCCAGGTCAAACTTAGCGAAGCTCTGTGTCCGACTAAGGTAAAATATGCGCAAGCCATCAACTTTAAATTTTGCAGAAAGAAAACTACTGGAACAATGATAGCTGCGTTAGTCAAAACGCAGATAAAGTAATTTCAATTAATCCAGGTCCGCAATTAAAACCATCTTTCAACTTTATATCTTTTGCATCATTTCAAAACTGACCACGTAGCAACAGCGCAAATAAAAATGATTGCATGGTGTATATGCCTGGATCGGAAAACGATCGCATTAGACCAAATTACACTAACAACAATTGAACGTCAATCGAGGAAAGGTAGACCCATTACAGCGAAACAGGTCAAGTAAGCTGTGGAAACTAATGAACATAAAGTCTAAAATGTATCTTATACAAACCACTTACAAT
Source organism: Eudiplozoon nipponicum (assembly GCA_029291075.1). Lineage (NCBI taxonomy): Eukaryota > Metazoa > Platyhelminthes > Monogenea > Mazocraeidea > Diplozoidae > Eudiplozoon > Eudiplozoon nipponicum. The sequence goes on along the minus strand of JAQBSW010006739.1, from coordinate 44,617 downwards.
TGATCCAATAGCCGTTAGCGCAATATTCAAGTCTTGCTTTTGATGACCAAATCGAGCGGCTGTCTCCACACACGCCTGGTAGCAATCTGAAGGCAAAGCAGCTAGATAGTCTGTGAAGACTAACTGAAAGCACTGGAATGCATTCTGCACCAGCCGATCACTTGCGAAACGACGGTGGACCACAACATGATTGAAGGAAAATTGTATAGATTAACAATTAGATCAAAGTCTGTACACCTCAGTATACAATTGCTATTCAAACAACCATATAAAATTGTAATTGCGCACCTAGTAACAAAATAGTTCAAATAGTACCGACTCCTCGACAAAAGTGTTGGTACCATGTACCTATTCGGCAACCATAGTGTTGGTACCATTTACAGGCTCGGTATATATATTATATATAGTGAGTTGGCTTTGAAGTCGCATTGTCGAAGACTTTATATGAAGTTAGCTCCACTACTGCTGGTATACACATTCGTATAGGAGATTGTACCGTCCAATTGTCCCACATTCCTCGCCAAAACCTATAGTGGGCATAAGGCGTAATACTGGCTCCTGCAGATGAGTCGGCAGTAAGCACGAAACGCGTGTGTACATGACTATACCTTCTGTTCATACTGACTTTGGTTTATCCTTATGGTTCTATTTGAGCTAATTGGTTACTAGGTGCGCAACACCTAACACACAATTGCATATATATCAGTTCTCCGCCATAAACAAGATATAGCAATTGAAAAAAAAACATTTCGTAACACGTCAATAGTTTCATGTCGCATATTTTAGGCAATAAACTGGCTATTATTTCGTTATATGGTTGGTACTCCTAAGCATCTCTTTCTGATTCTTTCAAGAAGATTTGTATGCAGCTGAAACTAATACGTTGCTTAACGTGTAGCTCGCAGCTGTACGCTCAGAGCCCTGAAGAGGGCAGCTGACGCCTCTCCAACACGTGAAACAAATTTTAAAATTACACTAAGTCTTCCGTTTGATAGGCGATAAATAACCAACTAGAATCCTTTGATCGTCACAGCCAAATTATAAAACTGCTTTGACCTAGAAGGTGGCTAAACATACTCAAAAGGCTGATTTGTTATATTCGAGTGTTACGTAATGGAATTTAACCTGAAATCATTTTTAACATTTGGGAACTAGGACAACATCATGAATAATAATGACTAAGAATGAATTTTCACTATCAATGATGGTTGGAATTGACAAGTGAACAGCTATACCGAGAAATTTAAAGCATCCTCCTTAGAGAAGCACAGCTCATTGTTACAACTAAAAATTCGGCACATTAGCATCATACTCCAACATCATCGACACCCAATGGAGCAGATAACATTTTAAAGCATATATGCAAGCTAAGATACTATGAAATAATAGTCCTACCAATGATGACTGCAATCCTTCTGTCTAAAAAATATTTTCTTGCCTTATTAACAGAAATAAAACCTGCAAATCGCAAGTCTGCTCCTGCTTATGTGGGCTGAAGCCTGAAAGTCTGAGGCTCTGCTCAGTAAGTTCCCGTCCGCCATATGTTGCACGTTCTCAAAGAGATGAAGCTCTGATTTTAAAGCCTCAGTTATGTAGTACACATAAGCAAAATGGAGCTGGCTTCACGAGCAAGCCTGCAAGAAAAGTCAACTTTAGGCTGCTTTGCAAATTGCCATTGTCTATTCAAGAACTTCAAGTGCAACCTAGAGTTAAAGTCCAAGGGCACTTGACCCACTGCGCGCATAATGTTCCAACGAAATTTGGTGATTTCACCGAAGACGCCAAATTATCCTCTCCAAGATACGACAGTAGTAAAGAAACTAATTATCCAAACGTAAACACATGACGAAAAGTAATTAGACCAAAAACGCCATTGTGATGCCTTTATTCTATTCAATGTGATAATTATCGTCACGAACGATTGCACATTTACCTAAATCAAGTCAATAGAAAATCGGGCTTGCAAGGATCAAATTCTTTAAATATATCTCGATAGATTCACGCAAAAGCAGACACAAATGTATACCAGACGCCGCTACTAAGTGCATATCAAAATTGTAGCCAAAGGCGTTCATGGATCTCGACAAGAAAATATTTGTAAAATGAGATTAAATTTCAGCGTATTATTAACTTAATTCAAACTTTGAACATGCTCTCCTATGGAGAATTGTATAATGTAAACATCTGATTTGATGACCAAAAATAACTAAAGACAGGAATAGTACGGGGTACTGCTAGTTCTGATTTTTCGTAGACCTCCTTAAATAAACATTCACTAACTCGTCACATATTCTGAATCCAACAAAACATAGAATTACTTTAATCAAGATTGTGATCTTGATTAAAATACCTGACCCATTGTGTACATACATTTGTTAGTATGAGCTAAGAATTGTAGTTTGGAAAAGGCAATTCATCCAGAAGACCGGTTTCGTCCATAATGGGAAATCATCCCGTACTTATCATAATTTGCCGCGGACAGTGCTCGAACCTGGGCACGTCTGCTTCGGAATCTGATGTAATAGCCAATGAGACACCGTACCGTACGCTATATACAATTTTCAGTTATAAACTAATGTTTATTAGTTAACCTTTCCTTTAGGTCGTGTCTATATGACATTTCTTTAAAAAAGTTCCAACTCACCGCCACCAATCAGCCATTATAGAACAGACACCACGCTACTTGCGGATGTGGTGTCGAATTGAAAAATTATATAATTAAACGAACATTAACCGCGCGGCCAGTGATAACAATTATTTAAATCAAGGTTGAGATCCCTATGTAAACAGATTCCGAAGCAGACGTGTCTTGCCTGCGGTATACTCTGGACAGTACATGATAAGTTCCCAATAAGGACGAAACCGGTCTACTGGATGAATTTCCTTTTCTACACTTTGCAATACTCAGTTTACACGGACAAATACGTGTACATGATGGGTAAGGTGTATTTATCAAGATCACAACCTCAATTAAAGTAATTGTTATCGCCGTCCACGCAACCAGTGTTCATCTAATTATAAAAATATAGAACTGATAGAAAACGCAATTCTAGATTGGCCAGTACATGAAACTGCAAAGCAGACAGCTAGTCAAAATTCAAAACTCATTAGTAAATCGATACTGTCAAACGACGATTTGACGTTTCATTACTGTTGCATCTAGTTAAGGAAAGCCGATTGCATTTGTCTATGAAGTCTTAAATAACATCCTGTTCAGCAGGTTACCGATGCCAATCCGATGGCTGGCAGGAATCACCGAATTAAAACAAAAATCTCGTGGCCGAGATTTCCGCCAATTGATCACGTCACGTTGTGCTTTCAGTTGCTATACGAAACATAAAAAAGCGTTAACCTGTACGAACCTAGCACTATAAAATTTCCAGTGACAACGCCTGGCTGGTTCTGCCTTATTGGCATAAATTCATTCGGACCCCAAGGTCAATGAGATCTAGATCCCAATTTATGTTTTGGCACACGTCTATTGATCAGCACCTGCTGAACCACCACAAATTGCTTCATCACCCTATAGAAAGCCGGTACTCATTGTCTGGTGTCTATATTACAGGCCCGTCCCCATCTACCCTATATGGATAGAAAGACCGTCATTTACTCAACGAATAATAACTGGCATTGTGATGGCTTATTTTAACAGGATTTAGAGACTGAAAATGTACAAACTTTGTCGGCTTCTATATCTCATTTTATACTTGTTCACAAATTAATTCAACAAGCGGTGGGATAAAAGCAATTAAAATTTAATATGTAAGCCAAAAGTTCACACAACAAATTCTAAATACTGTCTACGCGGCTCTCTTTCTACGCCAAACTAGGTTAACAATAAAAGAGAAATCGCTTAATTAGAAGTGAACGCACTTTATGCCCATAGTACAAAAATCAAACAGAAAACACAATTAACATTTATACCGCTTATATCATGAACGTCAAAATAAAGTACAAATCTACATTAATTAGGTAGCTCTCAAAATATGTAACGGAATAGTTTCTATGTACGACCAATCAACAAGCACACAAAAATATATACACATGGAAAAGGTTAAATAGGAAATAATCAAACGGCAGGCGTTGAAATAAATCTGAAAGATTTTACATAAAATTAATCAACCAGTCCGCCACTCAGTAAGCCAAGAATCTGAGTACTATGTGCGATTTATCTTACTACACCCTAACAGAATTGCTTGAGAATAGAATCCATCACAAGCCTGGCACACAATGGCTAATGTACTGGCAAGGAAAAAAATCACTAGCTTTGAAAAGCAATAATTTGGCTAAGGTCACTTACTTTGGAGAATCACTAATAACACCAATTATGCTGATAATGCGCAACCAACTGGCGCCCACATGCTCACCGAACCTGTGTAGGATGTATTGCACACAACTCAGCTGGCGAACATGAACGTCGTCGTATGTGATATGCGAAAGTATTGTCAACGGGTCAAGAACGCGCTTCGACAGTTGCTTCAAACCAAAACATGAAAACGATGACAATAACGATAAAGCAAGACTCGTATTGAAAGCACCCTTTCTCGGGGAAAGCTTTAAATTCATTTTTAACGCATCAATAAAATGTAACCCAAATAAGCCTTAAGAATTAAAAAAAATTGTGGACCAGACAAGAGCCTCGAGCATCATGATAAACTCTATTATGATAATAAATTATAAGCATGAGTCCAGTTAACTTTAACCATGGCTCGCGTGACGGGAAACGTGTGGAAGGTCTTCGAAAGCGAAACGACATGTCTTATCGTATAGTTTAGTGTGACAAAATTCAATGAAATAATAGGCCTTTTGCTCGTAGTTTTACACATAAACTTTGACCAATAATACAGAAAACATCCTTAGAACAGTTATGTACTGCATAGTCATTGTCCCTCGTGCATGTCACTCCAGGAACGCTAGTAGATTTTTCATTAGTTAAGGCGATATGAAGATAAATGTCAGAGAATAAAAAATTAAACTAAATAGTCAAAAACATAAGTTGGTATATGACTTAAAATTGTGTGTAATGTGAGGCAGAGTTGATGTAGTGGATAGTATTAGACTCTGAAACAAATTTACCCCGATCTGAGACTCTACGTGGAAAATTATGGCAAGTATTCAACAGGTTCCAATAAGTATTTGTATTCTTCCCAATGGAAAGATGTGATAGAACCGCATTTTCACTGGGTCGAATACAAACTCAGCTCGATCGAAGACAAAACGAAATTGGAAATTGTGATCGATCGGATCTCTGTGAAACTGTCCGGGCAAAACTACTACCCGCGTACGTAAAACGCGGCATTGGAAAAAAAGTTCCTATTAAGGACGAAACCGGTCTACTAGATGAATTTCTTTTTTGATATTATACGATGTTTAGCTTATGAAGATTACACATATATGATCAAAATCCAGCGATAAAACCTCAATCAAATCTCACGTCACAAAGTGGCATATTGCTTGGCAAGTACTTGACGTGTTCTCAATAAGAACCAAATCGGTCTTCTGAATGAATTGACTTTGCCACCTTATACAATGCTCACTTTATATCAAAATATATATGTAATGGGATTGACGTTTATCTCAAGCTCCAGAGCTTAATTCAAATAATTGCGAACACTTCCCATAGTTCATGTAATTCAGATATGTTTTATTCTATTAAGAGGCATGTAAAACTTCATTATTTAAAATAAATTATGCCAGACAATTGATTGACCATATACGCTGAATGAGTTCAGCCGTTCTTTGTAGAAGTTATACTTAAAAGGCCAAATGTAAAAGACTATCAATTTATTAGACAACAGTTACCTTCTTATCATAAATTACATCAGTAGTAGCCAGGATTGTCCATTCGATCAGATTCAGTGACAAGCCGAATAGAAGTCAATTTCGTTACCATCGGGCTACTGAAGTTTTAATCACTATTTTGTTTACATATATTTAACCAGTTTGAGCCTCAACGTGAACTTATCAGTGAATACAGTGTGCACTAACAGTTTACATTGAAGGCGTAACCTTGTAAGGCGGACAATATAAACTATGCTAATATATTCAATCCGGTCTCACAGCAAAACTTTGCATTCACTAATAACCAAACATAAGGTCATATCCTTCACAGCAATATTTAATGTTAATTGTCAAAAGTTGTAGTTTGTTATAAAGATTCAACGAGTATGATATATTAAACTACAACAGTGACAAGTGTCCCAGTGATATAGTGGCAAACAACCTGAGAACTACTTGGCTAGTCTTAAGTAATATTACCCTTGTGCAACACTGTCATCTTTCATGTTGTTTCCACAGTAGTCTATTGTGGGACAATTGATAGCACTCATAGGTCGTGAAATATTGATTCCTATTCATTTGCAGGTGCTCAGCTTGTTTTTTGCATTGATTGATGGGTTTCCACTGATCCCGTCACTCTTGTCTGAAACTGTTTTTGAACCAAGTTTTTCCAAAATATTTTCAAATTGTCGGGACTTAATTTCCAGTCCCATCTTCAGGGTTGACACAATACTCACCACAAGATGTTTTTTCAGTGAGTATTGTGTCAATTCTGAGGATGAGACTGGAGATGAAGTCCCAAAAATATGGATAAAACCCGGAAAGAATTGGTTCAATAACATTTTCAGACAATTTAATTTTGAACGGCTTCAGAGCAACGGGACCAATGAGAACTCGTCAATCATTGCAACAAAACAAGCTGTGCACCTGCAAATGTAAATGAATCAAGCTTTTACTTGGCGAGCCAGTAGTTCGAGTTTCAATGGCAGTCGCGGCTACCAATGACATTTTGTCTAATAATTACGAAACCATGATCTAGCGCATGGAGCGTCTTCCCAACTAAGATACTTTCAATTATATGTTCTACGTAGAACGACTCGGTATACTCGGCACAACAGTCAAAGTTGGTTTAATAGAAGACTGTGACCAACATATGGATTTAACAGTCGAATAAACTCTAGGTTTTGACAAAATTTACTCCTCCGTGCATCATGAGTACAAAGCAATATAACCAAGGCTATTAGATGCTGTTTAAAGTTGAAGAACGGTAAATTTAACGGACTAGCTGTAAAGCGAAAAAACTTATACACTTAGATTAAAATCATGCCTTAGATATTTATGATGATTCCTAAGCCGTTGTGGCACCTTATATCCGATGTATTCATGACAGAAACAAATGTTTTCATACTGAAGAAAATTCGAGAAATTTAAAACAGAAAAAAAACATACTTCATTTCGCCAAAATGATGGCTCATGCAGAGTGTTACTCATTGCTCTCTGAATCATTGTTACCAGGGAGTCAACCGCTAAGCGCCGAAGATTGGTATGCGCCAGTTTGCACAACTATGCAAATAAAAATTTAAAAAAATACCATATAGACAAACACAGGACAATTTGTAAAGTTGTTGTAAATATCTCAACAACGTCAAAAAGTATAAGCTTTAAATTTAAATGGTGTCTAAACGCTATCAATTACGAAGCACACTATTAAGACCACAAATGTACACTTAACAGACATTGCCGCTTCGATACTTAATAAAAGTGAGAACAGAAACCAGTTGACTTTCGGTGAAGCGTTATAATGCTTCGAATTACAATTGGGCTAATACAAATGGGAAAAATACTTACGAACTCTGCGTCTAAAGCCGGTACAATCCTATTCCAATAAAGAATTAACTAATTTTGTATTTTACAATATACATCATTTTCTATTTCAAATCATCATTTCTTTGATTTCTTAAAATATATCAAGTGTTTATTCGTTCATACTTGATAAAATACACAAACTTGGTCAAATGTCTCTCACCTCCATGTACCTGATGAATTGCATTTTCTACAATATACGATGCTTAGTTTATATTGACAGGTGTATAAATAATGGGATTGATGCTAATATAAAGCTCGCAAATTTGATTTAAAGGAAATTTCTTACCAACCACGCAATCAATGATTGTTAAATTGTATGTATATATATATATATATATATATATATATATATATATATATATATATATATATATATATATATACGGCGAAAGCTGTTAAACGTTGATGTTTGTGACTGCATAGAAATTGTGCAGCCTACATTTCCAGTCAAGTAAAATGTGTGCGAGACTACTCGAGGTGAAAGCCGCATAGCTAATTTTCTATATAACTTATAAAAGCACTGCGGTTTGATCCTCGCTAGTCAGTTTGTCGTCGTGATCTGATGGTGCTCGTTGAATGTTGAAACGCATCGGTATGTGTAACTTACGGTTGCTTTGCTATGATATGCGACAGGTTAGTTAAAAATATAATTGGCGCTGATATCAAGTTTTCAAATTTGATTTAAGGAAATTTTACCACCAATCGTACAATCAATAATTGTTAGATACGCAATTAACAAAACAAAATCTTGGGGCGAATATAATACTTTTTAGATTAAACTGATAATAACTTTCTAGTGGCCAGTCATTTCAACGTAAGATATATCTACTGTTCGAGAAAACCTCTATCAGACAATAATTTCAGTTGGATAACTTCTACATGAAATTATGCTACAGTATGTCTTATATACTGTGATTGATACTTCTCCCCAGTTTATATGAGACTAGTTAATGATCAATGACAATGTAATGAAAGACAATAAAATGAAAAGCAACAGACATAAAACATTTGGCAGCAGCAGTTTTCTAGGCAAAAATTTTCTATTCCAAATTAGACATATGTAGTCAAATTTTAAACAAATTGACGTATGCATTCCACGATTTTCTCGTGTGACCTGTCCAAAAATCTGGTGACTAAAACCATTAAAAAATGCGTTTAAAATTTTAACTCAATTGTTTTATTCAGGAAATTTAAATTAATAGTAAAATTTTTAAAAGAAAATGCTTTGAAACGTAAGTAGTGAACATATACATATATTGTCATATAGTAACTGAAATTAAATGTTTTCGATAGAAGTAAAATATTGCAATATACATCAAATGTAGCTCGTCATTTAAACTGTTTTTGTCCTTATTTTGCACCGACAATGATGGCCATAAGTGCCATCGCCAGGGATCGAGTCAGGCGGCGTTTGGTTCATTGTTATGCAACGCAAATGCATGCATACATACATACATACATGCATACAAACAAACAAACATACACACATACATACATACATACATGCATACATGCATACATACATACATACATACATACATACATACATACATACATACATACATACATACATACATACATACATACATACATACATACATACATACATACATACATACATACATACATACATACATACATACATACATACATACATACATACATACATACATACATACATACATACATACATACATACATACATACATACATACATACATACATACATACATACATACATACATACATACATACATACATACATACATACATACATACATACATACATACATACATACATACATACATACATACATACATACATACATACATACATACATACATAATATTAGCAGTAGATGGATTGCATTTATGTTCTCACGTGGCGTTTACCTTATAATGCCAAAACATGAATGAACATATCTTGTCATAAGACGTTAATTTATTATCACTTCCACTGGTGGCACGATGCCTATCATCTAATGACAGATCGGCATACGCTAATTGTAAGTTTGCATGAAAGGTGATACTAACTTTTATGCATTTTATGACACCAGCAAAAACATAAAGTTGTGTAAAAATTGAATAATTGCATGCTATCCGCAGTTTTTGTGCAGTTTTGAATTAGTTGCATAACTTCGAATAAAAAGATTCTACGTTCAAGCCCACGCTACAGCAATTCTGAATCTAACCAAAGATTGCTCAACATTTATGCGAATATTAAGATATTCCAAATAGGTTCCTCTTGAAAAAAAGGTCAATAAGAAAATATGAGTTGGTGCATGGCTTCAAACTGCCTGTGGTATGCAATACGGGTAGCGCAGTGGATATAGTAACATACCCCGAAGCGAGTGTGACAAAGTTCACATCCCATCATGAAGAATCACCAATAAGGACGAAACCAGTCTACTGGATGAATTGCCTTTTTTATCTGATGCAATATTGAGTTTATATTGACCATATATATATATATATTCGAGGTGGCTAGTTGGAACTTTAGTAAGAGATGGATGCAACATAAACGCCACCTAAAGGTATGAATAACCAAAAGCATTAGTTAGCATATAGCTGAACATAATGGTCAAACTGAGGCAGGGGTAGGCAGTAGATAGTTCTGGACTCGGTAGCAAATCTATTCAGATTCAAGCCCTTTCATAAGTAAATTCTAAACAGTACTTGAGTTAAACGATCGTTGATTGCGCGGGCGGACTCGAACCCGGGTACGTACTTACGTTCCGAATAAAGACGAAAACGGTCTACCGCATGAATATTCTTTGCTACCTTAGATAATGCTTAGTTTATACTGATATTTATATGCATATATATATATATATATATATATATATATATATATATATATATATATATGCGTGTTTGTGAAGAGAGAAAGATGAACTTTGTAACGTAAATGAGGTAAACTACTTATATGTGAAGGATCAGGCACAGTATTCTAAACGTTTTATTATAACAGTGGCTTCCAAATAGGGAACGTTAGCCCACCTCTTTTATTTATTAAAACTTCTTTTTTGTGTTGGCATGTTACATTTTGTGCACTACAAAAAATGTTCAGATATAGATGTGCGTGCAAGACAACCGTGAATTCAATTATATATTAGGTGTTGCGCACCTAGTAACAATTTATGTAATAAGAAAAAAAGGATACGCCGAAGTCAGCATGAACACAAGGTAAAATCTCATGTATATATATATATATATATATTTCTATATTAGAAGAACACCTGAGAGACACATTATTTGCTTATACACTGAAGATAGTTGATTGTTAATGTTATGGCTTGGTGACACTCTCCGGACTGAAATATTAAGCCGTTGTTTCTGAGCTTGATCAGGGTGAGTGCGCCAGGTGCTTAGACAGGCGGTGGTTAGCATAAAGAAATACTCGTAGGTTAGAGTGTTCGAGGACTGTCGATGAGCGATAACTTGAGTTGCTATAGGAATATCAAAGCAACAGTGCTGTTTCAGTAGTTATTACACCCCGCTGCGCAAGATTGCTATTTTCGCTTGGTACCAACGCTAATGTTGATTGCAATGTTAAACACTCACACTGTTTGGAGACTTCTGTCATCGTATGCGCCTCTGTTATCTCAACTTCACCTTGTTGCCAATCCGATTGTACGTTTGTTGATTCTAGAGGGCCTTCTTGGCCAATGTTGAATTTGTTATCTGGCCAGTCATAAGAATCATGTTGATGAAACTTTGAATTTAAGTCAGTTTTGTTATTAAACCAAAAAAAACACAAAAAACAAACACCCCCAAAAACAAAACACCACCAACCAACAACAAACACCACAACCCACCCAAACACCCACAACAAAAAAACAACAACATTAGACCACGGCAAATTCGTACTAGAGAGGACACTGGCAAGCAGGTAGGTTTACCTAAACTTCTACCATTTAGGAGGCGACATACCAGCCTCAATAATTGCAGTAATTATGGCTGAATAGAATAACTAAGGACAACTTTCCCAGTGTTAAAGTTAATATGACATTCAGTACACAGAGAATCAAGTGAGGTTGGATAATAAAGATCAATTGCCACTCTCCAAATCATTCATAGTCTATAATTTCAAGCAAAATGTGCGGTAGCACATATATCGGACGTACGAAGGAAGCAATTGATAAGCAGAATCCAGCAACATTTGCTACAGAAATTGATTAACAAAGGCTTGCCACCGTCAGGAAAATCAGCTATTTCCGATCATATATTGGCAATGGGGCACCCTGTCAATTCGACCAATTTCACAATTCTACATAAAGCAAAATCCGAAAAATTACTTATTCATCTACGAAGCACTTTACATAAAACAACAAGCACCAGACCTTAACATTCAAAAGTTTCATCAACATGATATCCTTATCGACTGGCCAAGGATAACAAAATTCAACAACAATCTACTAGTATCCAGCCAAGAACCAACAGGCCCTCGACTAGAATCAACAAACGTACAATCGGATTGGCAACAAGGTGAAGTTGAGATAACAGAGGCGCATACGATGACAGAAGTCTCCAAACAGTGTGAGCGTTTAACACGACAATCAACATTAGCGTTGTTACCAAGCGAAAATAGCACCCTTGCGCAGCGGGGTGAAACGATCAACTATACTGGGAAAAATAGCACTTGTATAGATAACAGTGAACAATTTGTACAAATGGCTAACCCTCAAGTTATCAAAACAATAATGACAAGATCTCAGATATCACTTCGCAATACTGCGAGAATGACCTTTACATGCAAACACACATACACAACACAAACACAAACGCATACACACTCACCTACTAGTCAAAACAAGAAACAGCAGTAATAACGAGTCAGATTTGTCACCGATAACATAACCAATTGACAACCCAAAATGTATAAATATGTATGATTGTATAAGAGATGATTAGTATTCACGAAATAAAATGGCCATTATCCTCTTAGTTATTTGTGTGCTTTTTCTCCTAATTATAAGAATACTGTGTTAATTAAAACGGCATGGATATCAGAAAGATATATATATATATATATATATATATATATATATATATATATATACATATATATATATATATATATATATATATATATATATATACGTTACTTGCTTACTGCCGACTAAACAGTAGGATCGGGAACCGAGCTCGAAACGCCATTTTTTATTTAGGCAATAAATGTGAGACAGTTGGACGGTGCAATTTACTATATGTATGCGTATTTAGACAGTAGTCAAGTCATTTTAAATCGTCTTCCGTTATGTGACTTTAGGACTTAATCACTATGCACAATATGCAAAGGGTGCTGGAACCACGGAATTGTGGATGGATTAAATATAATCAAAAATGAGAATAAGAAACAATTATGAACACCCGCAATTCCAGAAAAGTGTTATACTCATATATAGGCAATACAATTTAAACACTAATTGATTGCGCGGGTGGTGGTGGGTCATTTTAATTGTTAGGTGTTGGAGGTAATAATTCCATTCATCAATATCAATATTCGTTAGAATATTGCAGCTTGATCTTCCAAGATCATCGTACTCTGATGATGATCATGGAAGTTCGAAACGCGTCAGTGCGTTGCAGCTGGCGGTAGTTTTGCTATGTTGTTGGATGACTGGTTAAATACAATGGGATTGGTGTTTACTTCAAGCACGCAAACTTGATTTAAAGAAGTGTTATACTCGCATTCAATATTATTATGGATGTAGCTAAATAAAATTAAACGCAGTTAGAATTCTTATTGTAGATAATGTTAAATTCCGATTGAAATGGGATTTAATGTTGCAACGTAGGTAAGGAAGTTTTTATGGTGGAAGTAGCACAAAATTTATACGTCATAAGTTCCATTATCCTTTCACCTTCATATTTTAGATTAATATAAACACCAGTTTTTATCTTCGGTACAAACATTCACACAGAAGACTTATTGTATCATTAGACTATTTCGAAACTATTAAAATGTGATTACTAAACGTTAATGATAAGATTTTTTTGCGCATCAAGTACCTAAGTCTTCAGACAATAATGTGAACAAATATGCAATGTCCTAATTAGACAATCATTCATTTCAATAATAGCTGTTGAAATGTAAGCTTTGTTAAGCGATTTTGCCGGAAACCAATTGTACTGATACTTTAGAATTGCTATTTTGCGTAGATGGTACGCTCAAAACAATAGTAGAGGCATATTTTCTGTTCTCTGCTCCTGAATATTGGAGGCCATTACTGAACAAAAAAATACAATCATAGTATCAATGCAGTTTTTTCATATGCGCATAGGTTCCCATTTAAAAAACAAATCCCAATAAGACCTTTCGTTTTACGTGGATTAAATTATTTATAGTTTAACCTTTCTTCGTGTGAAGTTGTATAATTTTTAAAAAAAATTATCATTCTCAATTTCAGTGTTAAAATCAGAAATTTAACGAAAAACTAAGGCTCTATCATTGGATAGAATAAGGCAAAATTTAGTTTACTGTGATTGGTTGAGAGTTACGCATGAATTCTAGTGCAAACTGAAAACATTCCTACAATCCTAACTGCTTTAAATTAATGCGGAATGCTTCGACGACCAAATTCGGAATAGCGTTAAAGAAAGTTTTCAAACAGAAACATCTTTTATTGTGGCATGCAAACTGAGCTATTCTCCGCGCCTTCTCATCATTATGTTTAGCTATGCACACCGAGGTGTATTCCTTTATTTTGTTTCATTACATTCCAGTCTAACGTGCGCATTAATGCTGGAGATGATGCCGCATAATAGTGCCATTCAGTTGGTCCATCAAACGGACAACAGCGTGTGGAACATAAATAGCCCAATAAAGTGGAAGAATCCAGGTAATCAAACCAATTTGTCTGAGCCACAGGATCCGCCGTGTAGACCGGCGTGTCCTGAACGTTTAGGAATAAAGCGCTTCGGTGAACTCTATCATGCTGTACACGGCTACCTTACACTCGGAATATGCATATTTGGAAGTTTTACTAACCTACTCAATGTTGTGGTGCTGACTCGCGGCTCGATGCGAGGCTCAACCAATCAACTGTTAACCGCAATAGCACTGTTTGACAGTTTAACAATGATTGCATATCTAATACAGACAGTCTACTCATTAAGCACATCACAGCAGCCTCACACGCATCCACACACACTGGCCGGATGCTACCTTGTGTTGGGTAACACAGCACTTATAATCGGAAGTCATACCGCAGCTACCGTGATAACACTGATGCTCGCAGTGTTTCGTTGTTGGATTCTGTTTTCTCCAGGCCTGTCAAAAGTCAAAGCGAAAATAACAGCATCCAGTCAATCCAGATACACAATAAAGTGCTCCTTCTTGCCCGCATGTGGATGCGACCAAATAAAAAGCCACCACGTTGGCTATACAATGCTTACGGCAAGCTTAATCGGCATAGCACTCGGACTACCGATCTTACTTATGCACGAAGTAAAAAGCTACAGTTTTGAGGAAGCTCTTGCCTTAACCTCCCAACCATTAATTCGAGTGTGTGGTGCCGAAGAAACAGATCCACCAGAAAATATTACACATGCTGCCACTCATTCCGTCGAGGATGGACTTCACTCAGAATTGCAACAGACAATTCGTGTAAGTGATGAGACCTACCACTGGATGACATGGAGGCCACAATTTTCTCACATCGAAAGCATGCATTTTGCCATATACGGCTGCTTGGTGAAACTCTTAGCATCACTAATAATAACCGTATTGACTGGCTTCATTTTGGCAAAAATGCGGTCCGCACATAAACAGCATATGCGACTAAAGGCAATGCATTCAAAAAGCCCCACCAGTACTGCCCCTAATCTACAAATAAATTCTACCAGCTATGTGGCTCCCAACCAACTAGACTACAGTGAAGTTACTTCCAGCTTTAGTGAGTCTAAAGTTGAACTGCAACTCCCCAGTAGACAAGCAGATAATTGGTGGAGTAATATGAAACAGAATCTACAACAGCACAAACTTTGGTTTTGTGCAGGAAATAGCCGAGCCTATGCCAGCCGTCTAGCAACTGACAGCGGCGCGGTAAAAGAGCGCTCAAAAACTGCCGCCACCAGAGGGGAGAGCAAGCGGCCTGTTAAAAGTGCTACAGCGACCAAGATAAAACAAAGCCAGAGAACGACAACTATGCTTATTATCGTAGTGATCAGTTTTGTGGTTACAGAGGCCCCACAGGGTGTGCTGAACACACTGGTGGCGGTAAACGACGACTGTTTTCTTTACACCGTCTACGTGCCTTTAGGTGAATTTCTAGACTTCCTGGTGCTTTTAAATTCCTCACTAAACTTTATACTCTACTGTGCCATGTCAGCACAATTCAGACAAAATTTTGCCCAGCTCTTCACATGCAATCGATACAGTGGTCAAACCACAAACAATGTCCTAAAATCAAAGCGGGGAGTCACTTTCTTAAAGTGCATTAACAGTAAACCAGAGAACGGAAGGCTTACAACCGAGAGGAACAGTGCATATTATCAGAAACGCAACTCGGATACACTTAAGGCACCAATGAAACGAAATTTGAAGTGCGCCCAAGCTGTCAAGAAGCCGCCCTCGATCTGTGATGCTCAGTCACCTATAACTAGTCAGAATAACAATCAATCGGCACACTCGTCTATAAATGGAAATTTAAATCAGCTGAACAAGAGCTTAGGCCTACAGGCGATGTGCAGCCAGAGACGTTCAAAATTGGAAAACCAAAGTCAGTTCAGTGGCCATTTTGAACAGATACAAGATCAGGCTCAAGATGATAGATCATACAATCAACCAAACTACTACACGAAGCAGAATCTAGGAAGTCAGGCAGCTACTTAGACTCATGTAGAAAATGAAGTCGGCATCAACAGTGAGGCGACGGAAAAGAAGATAACAAACGACAATCAAAACTAACAAATATTTTTATCGTTCATGAGGAAATATCAACAGGCACACAACAAACGTCAATGTAGACCAAGATATTCCTTTATTAAATTTGGTAAATAACACTTTAACAACAAACAAAACCAATTTACTATATTCGTCATGTTTTGCAAAATTTTGAACTATAAACTTTGATGGCTTAAACTAAAAGAAACTGATTAATTCTAATGGCAAAACATTCCGCAAGGCAGTATTTTCTAGTCTCAGTTGTTTGATGTCTCAATAAATGATAAAAACTAATTAATTTGCAAAAAGGTGAACAGTGCTTTAATAATGATTTTCTTTTTGAGAATGTTTGTGTGAACTGAACGGAGAAAGATAGATAAATAGAGAGAGAGAGAGAGAGCTAGAGAGGTAAGGGTTTACGAAGCGCGACATAAAGAAGAAAATTAAAGAAACCTAGATCTAAAAACCAAGTATATGCTACCGTGTATTCGAACGTTGTAGAACGCTCCAGAAGGACATTCGCTCTACACACAGCATAGTTAAGGCATAGAAATTGGTGCATTTTCAAACGTTGCGTAGAAATGATTTTAAGACTTGTCGAACTTTACTTCTGTTTAAAAAAATCGGTGCTTCTGCACAATCGAAAACCTTGAACGAGTTGACTACACGAGAAGTAAAGTTTAATCAAGGATAATCCTTAGAAGATACATTTTCGATATGAAGCCATCAAACGTATAATTATCTTGATTGGAGATCAGCTGTATCTAATTTACACTGATCATTTCAGCCTATTGTGAATAAACGACGCTCAGTTTCTATATTACTAAGACAATCATAAGGGACCATCACAAAATACAAACATAAATTCCACAAAGTTATAAATTCATTTGAGCAATTCCGTTGGAAATTTATCTATTTATATTTATTCAAAACCTTCGAAATCAGAATTATGTTATATATATATATATATATATATATATATATATATATATATATATATATATATATATATAAAATCTAGTGCACGTGACCAGCATATTAACAGTCGAGACAACCAGTCATTGTAATTTACTTAAACTGACATGCTAACTGTGCATAAAATTCGATCACCTAATTAATATTAAATAAAAATGGGTGTTAGGTATTTCGCACCTAATAGCAGATTAGTTCAAACTCGACCAGAAAAATCAAACAAAGGATATAACCTCGTGTACCCATTCATTTCAAGTTTAATGGCGACTCCTTAGTACGGGCCAGTACTATGCCCTATACAATTTATTTATTTCGTCAAGAAATGGAGGACAACTGGACGGTACCGTCTCCTTTACAAATGGGTGTTCAAGCAACAGTGAAGATAAAGTCAGACTCTGAGTGTATTATATGTACGGAGTTCGCTTTGAAGTCGCATAGGTGAAAACTATATATGTAGTCAATCCCATTTCTGTTTGAATATCCGTTCGTAAGGCATATTATACCGTTCAGCAGTCCCACAATTCTTGACGAAATATAAAATGGGTATAGCGTGAGCTACCGGCTCTTACTCATAAATCGTCTAGAAGAACGAAACGCATTTGTATATAAGATAATATCTTATGTTCATGCTAACTTTGGTGTATTATCCCAGTAACATTTGAAAAAAATTGTTACTGACTACGTAATTTCTAATAAACAATTGCATATATATTAGCCCTTCGCAGCAAAAAATGTATAACTATTCAGTTTGGTCAGATTTTTCAGACGGACACGCTTGTAATACTTCCTACATTCAATCAGACCAAATCTGTCATAATAAGACAAATAAAATGAGATTTGAGTGTTTGATAGAGGAATAAAGAATTATGGCAATATATATATATATACCCTTTTAATTAACCAGTAGGAATATAAAGAACTAATTGAACAGATGAAGGAAACTTTATTTGCAGATATTTGTGTAAGATATTGATAAAATATCTGGCATAAGCTTGACTACGCAAAAGACTTAAATTCGACGCTCGATATATAAGGTTTTACAAATGAATGAATAGAAGTTTTTGAGGTCGCATTATATATGTGACATGTGTGGATGTCTGCGTTATACATTGAAGATTTATGAAACGAGTTTGTTTATGTCACTTGTGTTCTGGATGTATGAAATCTCGTCATTCGTTTATTGTCAGCTAGTCGCCTGTCTGGGCTATAAGTGCCGTTCGTTTGAGGAAGGTTTGCACACTTGTCTCTAGGTGACGCTGCAAATTCTGTTAGGTACATGACTATATACTAATTAGAACGAATCCGGTCTGTTGGATGAACCGCCTTTGCTATCTGACGCAATGTTTATTTTATACTGGCAACAATTTTAATACAAAAATACTACCATTAGAATTCAACTCAATATATATATATAGTGCTGCCTCTCATAATTTACGGATAGTCAATTGCCTTTTTGTGATGATGCATTTTTAAGCATTCAGCAAGTGTTCATGCTGTTGGGTGCAAAGTCCTCCAAGAAAGTTCAATTATTTATAAGACCTAGCTATTTAAAGAATGGAAAAGTTAACTGTGTCGTTTTAGTGTTCTGTTTGGTCCCTACGATCAGTAATTGCTGATTTGGCAGATGGTGCTTCACCTCTCTGGATTAAATTATGGGGCAGAATTTGATCAATTCTATTCATTAGTTGCTTTCTAGTGCTTCTAATGTTATTGCTACCGCACACATTTAAATTGAAAACAATAAGGAATTTAGAGAAGGAAGGCAGCTAATCTCTTGTATTCAAAAACATTACTTCCCATGTGTTTTCGTGATACAATTTATTATTCCACACTTAAATTATGCCGGAAGATCGCCTAGGAAGGATAAGTTCAAATAGAACATACCGCTACTACCTTCTGTCACGTGAACCGCGCAAAGTAACAAGTTAACATTAATGAATTTATACGGATAAATAATGTTCATTTGAAAGGTCGTCGATTGCTCTCACTCCACCTTGACCTCGTGGTCAGAGCATATCTTCCTGATTCAGAAGACCAAGTCATTAAATACTGTTTGTTGCGAAGAACTAATATATATGCAAGTATGTATTAGGTGTTGCGAACCTAGTAACAAATTAGTTCAGTTGTGACCAAAAGGATAAACCAAAGGCAGCATGAACGGAAAGTCTAATCTCATGCACATTCGTTTCCTGCTTACTGGCGACTCATCAGTAAGAGCCGGTGTTACGCCCTTTAACCACTATATATTTGGTCAAAGAATGTGGAATAATAGGACCAAGTCATTACCGGATTTCTCTTGTACGATTTTATGACGCTGCTGTGTTAATTATCGTATCGTCCTATGACTGTGGATTTCAAATTTATCGATCTTGTCAGGCAGTCGGTGTTCTCTCGAAACAGTTAAATGTCGAGGAAAGAAGGTGTCCTTTTTCTTTTCCTCCAGTGTAAATTTGATATCTCGGTCGGATTTATTGGCCTATTCTAAAAAAATTTTAGGACTTACAGTTGTTAAAATAGTAATTCCAGATCTTTTTCCTGACGTAGCGATTCGTATCGTGCTATCAGTTAGAAAATTTCAAAGTTCATTTATGTTTATCTTTGTAAGAATTTGATTTCCTTTGAAGTCATTCGAGACTGTCCTGTTACACTTACTATTTCTACTTTGAATTACTCTGCGTTAAATTCATTGGGGTTGAACCTTTTAATAGGTCATCATACTTCTTTCTAACTGAAGCCAGCACGATCACTCAGAAACATTTTTAGGATACATAATTTTGCACCAAGTAACAATGTTTATTTTTGACGATATGAACGAATTAAACATGAAAAGTTAAAGATAGTTTCTGGATTGGTTGTAAATTTCTATTAGTCGGGGCATGTATCTCTGGTTAATAAAATGTAATCTACTAGACACGATTGATGACAATAATTCAAAGCTAGATGAGATTGAGAAAAAATTAAACCGTCTTTTCAAGAGGAATGAAGGCATTCAACAAAAGAGGACCTAGGTTCGTCCAAAGGTATGTTATAGATATTTTGCCAATGAACAATTATTGGGATAAATCAAATAATGATAGCATGAGACCTCAATCTGTTCGCGTAAGAGAATATGGTAAAAAATGCTACCTGAGCCTATCTTTCCGAGGCGAAATTTGAGTATCATTAAATACTAAAATAATAAGAAGAATGACGAAAGCAAACTTTCAAAGTATTACGGTAAACATTAAATTCAACACATATAGAGTAACGTTTTGAATGCAAAAGATCAGCTGCCTTCTTACTTTACAAAAATGTGTAGTAGCGCATACATCGGGAGTACTAAGAAGCAGCTAAGGAATAGAATCCATTAACATCTGCACCAAAACTTAGTTCAGAGAGGAATAGTACCATCTTCTAAATCAGCAATTAATTATCATACTATCCTAACATAGCACCAAATAGCACAAATCTTTCACAAAGCGAATACCGAAAAGTTTTCCAGCATTTCTGTAGCACTAAAGTTCCAAATAACCATTCCCATACTTTTATTATAGAACAGACACAATGTTACGTGGGGAAGTGGTATTGAAATAGACATTTACATAATTAAACGAACATTGATTGCGCGGAAGGTGATAACAATTAATTTAATCAAGGTTGCGATGTTGATATAAACACCTGACCAAGTATGTACATGTATTTGTCAGTATAAACTAAGTATTGTATAGTGCAGAATAGGAAATTCATCCAGTAGGCCGGTTTCGTCCTTTTTGAGAACTCATCAAAAACAGGTTCGAGGCTTCTCTGTGGTAAATTCTGAACAGTACGTAATGAGTTCTCAATAAGGACGAAAACAGTCTACTAGATGAATTTCCTATTCTACACTATTCACTACTTATTTTATGCTGAAAAATGTATGTATAAAGTTGTTCATATGTTCATATAAATATCACAAACATAATTAAAGAAATTTATATAGCACCTTGAAGCAAACAGGAAGGACACAATACATAAATTATTTGGGCGGGAATAGAGGAAAGCAGCAAGTATATTTACACAGGAAAAACTCATAAAGTGGGCTTGGACCAATTTTCATAAACAAACTATCTGTAAAAAGGTCACCAAATGTAACCTTAACAACGAGTGTGGCAAAAACAATGTCACATGGACAAAACGCAAGAAAAAAATCGAATTATTATAAAACATTCACATGGACAGTGCAGTATCAAAATAAATAAAAAAAGAAAAAGTATGAAAATTATATATATATATATATATATATATATACGCTATATATATATATATATAGAGAGAGAGAGAGAGATAGCGAGAAAGCGAGGGAGATTGAATTGAAGCCTAATGTCAGTATTTTGGTATTAAAATTATTGTTCGTATAGTCTAAACATTGCGTCAGGTAGCAACGGCAGTTCATTAAGTAGACCGGTTTCGTTCTTATTTGGAACTAGACCTCTACTGGCAAGAATTGGCAGCGGATAGACCTCCATCACCGTGAAACAGGTTTACACACCTTCCCTAGAAAACGGTATGTTTAGCCCAGATAGGCAACTAGCTACTACTAAATGAATGACGAGATATAATAAATTCAGAAAATAAGTGAGACAAGAAAACTAATTTAACAAAACATCAATGCATAACGCAAATAATCCACATATGTGACATATGTAATGCAACCTCAGCAAATTTCTATTCATTCAATTGTGTATTAGGTTTTGCGCAACTAGAAACAAATTAGTTCAAATAGGACCAGAGGGATAAACCAAAGTCAGCATGAACTCTGCTCAGACTGATATTCAGAGTTTTAATTCAAACATGAAGAAACGTGTCATGTCTAGTTATCTTCGCAAGTAATATCTATTTGTTAGAATGAGCAATATACAGGCTTCCATCCTTTGAACTAACATATGCGCGTATTTCTAATCATTTTATGTGCTTGTGGGTTTAATAAACTTGTTGCGAGTTGCATTGATACGTGTTGCTAGTAGAAAGAAGCCGGATGTAAAACATTTGACGCTAAACGCGTAATTTATTGGTAACGATCATTACTAGTAAAGAAAATACAGACTTGAAGAATAACTTTAGCTAAGCAATCATTATCCGCAATTATAAAAGTACCAAAATTGCCCATAAAATATGCATCTACATTTAAATGAGCTAATAATTACTACCAAAAGCTAGATACAATACCACACGCACCCAGACATAAGTTAACACATTAAATAAATCCCAACCAGCATAGATATCCATATATATATATATATATATATATATATATATATATATATATATATATATATATAATATTCAAATAATAGAAATAGTTACCTCCAAGTGACTTTAGAACATGCATTATATATTGCACAGAATCACTGACGCTTCCTCTGATTTACTGCTGGAATAGAACATGAATTAACATTATTTAAAACGAAAAGAACGGCCCCCATAAATGTACACACAGCGATCGAGAAAGTTCAAATAGAAAAAATAATTAAACCGATTCACAAAGAGCTTGAAAAACCCATGGTAATGGGATTGCACACTTATGGGCAAAGTCTCTTTGTTTCGATTGTCTCCAAATAAAGCAAAGATCTGAGAGTGCCGTTCTGAATCAATTTCCCCGCCTTCTTACAGAGATGATTACACATGGAGAGCACAATTAACTGAGGTCAGTTGGAATTAATACATCAAGTTTGTGTACCTTACAGAGGACGGACAAATCCAGTATCCTTCTAAGACCTACTATGTCAATGACAAATATGCCAATGGATGAATTATCTAAATCGTAGGCTAACCTGTTACAGCCGGAAAAAATAACTTACCTGAGAACAGATTGAACGGTGTTTTGAATTTTTACCACTAGCATAATCAATTGAAAACCCAAAATGTATAAATATGTATGATTGTATAAGAGATGATTAGTATTCACGAAATAAATGGCCTTTATCCACTTTGTTATTTGTGTTTTCCTAATAATAAGAATATATATATATATATATATATATATATATAAATATAAGATAAATAATTTCTTTTAAAAAGCCGTTCCAATAGGTCAATGCGCCAAATCATCATCATCATCAACATCATCATCATCATCATCATCATAGCAGACAGCAATATAAAAACCATTAGATACTTAAGTTTCACTGCAATATAACCACGAAAAAATAAAATAAATAGAGTGAACAACACAAATAAATTTATACAAAACAATAATAATGAGAAAAATAATAATTTCAAACCAAACTTTTAAAAGAGAGTGATCTATGGAACAGGAGGATCTAGCTCAGATGGAGATAGATACCTAGGTAACACACGACACCTTTATAGCTGAGTTAGACTTACAGCAAAGCCGCAACGACAAAATTTCTTTCTTCCGATTTATATATATATATATATATATATATATATATATATATATATATATATATATTGCCTATGTTTTACATACAACGGTGATCTAATTCCCGTAAGCGTCTAAGATTATCGAATCTAAATGACCACATTTCACTAGTGTATAGCAAAGCGGCACATGCATATGCATTGAACACATGTCCTTTAGTGCGGAGTTGAATACTTGAGTTTCTTCACAAATGATGATTGTCTGAGAAAGCTCTTCTAGCCTTCGCGATTGTCATATTCACTTTCTTGCAAAAATTGCCTGAATTTTTAATTAAGCTACCAAGATATTTAGACTTTTTACCTACGACAAGATCTTTACCTTGAAGTGGGTGTTGAGCGATATGAATTTCATATCGAAAGACGAAACAACGACTGCTGTACTTTTGAAGGCGGCGTCCAACGAATTTTTCCAATGACTCATATACAATTAGTCCAATGGAATGATATAAATGAGAAAAAACTAAACGTTAATCAAAAGCATATACATAAACCAATATTTGGTAGTACGATTCTGTTGCGCCACTTTCTTTTATATCTGACAGAGAAGGTTATGGAAGAATAAATTCCACGCTGGTGTAAATAGTAACATATAGATCAACACATGGTTCAATTAAAGCGTCTTTCATGTTTGTATCTATCAATTTCAGAAATCGGCCTGAAATGTAATAATTAGCATCGCTTTATAACTTGTAAACTCATTTCAGCTATAACATTTTGAAGGTATAGGTGATAGGTTAATATATATGTACATATAACACGGCCACTTTTAGGAACATTAGTTCTTGTGTTTGTAGAACACTATTTTAGTTTACTAAGGACTAATTCTAGATTAAGAATAGTCATTTTTCGTTTCACGATAAATTGCATATTGACCAAAAGTTTGATTATGCACATTTATTGGCTCTGAAATAGATTAGGAATCAAAGCACATTTCAAAATGATTGCTAATCAAAATTTCTCGTACTCAACTTTAACCAGCCCCGCACAAGGTTAAATTGGTTACCATCTATATAAATAGAAGAATTAAAGAAGGCATGGTTGTTCTAGACAAGTAAAGTGATTTACGTAAATGTAGTATTCTTAATCAACTTGTGCAGACATAATAAACATGAACCGAAAATAAGAACAGCCATACATATAAGAACAAAAATGTACCTAAAAGAGGACGCGCTACATATATATATATATATATATATATATATATATAAATATATATATATATATATATACATATATATATTCTTTTGAAATGCGAGCTTTAATAAAATTCATTGTACCCTTCCTGTGTGCAAAAACAAAAAGAAATTTTATCAGATATAAGAAAATTTTCTTTCGCATGGTCTTCTCAAATATCTACTCATGAACATATCTTTATATATAAATTGGAAAGCAAAACAAGATAGAAATATGTGAACATAGAGAGAGTGTGAAAAATAGAAACCAATCAAATTGCGTGCGTCACATCCATTGAGCTTGAACTGGATGTGACGCACGCAATTTGATTGGTTTCTATTTTCTATCTTGTTTTGCTTTCCAATTTATATATAAAGATATGTTCATTAGTAGATATTTGAGAAGACCATGCGAAAGAAAATTTTCTTATATCTGATAAAATTTCTTTTTGTTTTTGCACACAGGAAAAACACAATGAACATCACTATATATATATATATATATATATATATATATATATATATATTTATATAATGACTATTTTTATCTTCATACCTTGCAAGATGGTACTAAAAACGTTGAAATTCTGATGTCAGAGATAATTGACCTTTGTTCTGTGATATTTATATTTCTCATAGTACAAGTTATTAAGAAGAAAATTAAAGGTCAGGCATGAATCCAAAAGAAAACAACAAACCGAAAGGCCACAAAACTATAAAAAGCGAACTCCGGTCAAACCAGAACGTTTTCGCTATTCAGCAATCAGCTTGAAAAGGAATATATGATAAATGGGGAAGGAAATATACTAACACATTATTTATGTTTACTACGCAGGTAAGCGAGCAAGCGGAATAACCAATCAATGGCCACATGGCGGTTAGCCATTAGTAGTATTGCCCTTCGAGACATCACATAAATTCAACTGCCCATTCACAGCCGTGTAAAACGTATGTGGACCCACAAAGTGTGAGATGCGCAGCTCAACTTAATCAAATACCCAACGCACTATGACTTTCTTTAGTAAGTTTTACACCATGCTCTAGAGTACACCAAGGAGAGGAACTTAAAAAGATGACATTTTTGTTTATTTAAAAACCAAAGGTATCAATTTCACGAAACTGGCCAATAAACAGCTGCCGTAGAATCAGAGGCTTTAAAATGATGGAAAGAACAACAGAAAATAAATTGATATACGCGAAAAATTGACCGCTAATATTTAGAGACGCTTTTTAAAAATACTGATGCTCTGCGTCAGAGATTACATTATCTAGAAGAATAATTCAGACTTACAATGAAAATGTAGAAAATCAATTCAACGACCAACATCGTTTATATATTCTCGTTTGTGATGAGTTAATACATAAATCTAGACATACGCAACGGAGTGCATGGCAAAAAATTAGTTCATATACATTGGGTTTGAGGCTATGGACCGGAACAGGTGTCAATAAGCAGGAAACCAACACAATGAGGGTTTTACAACATTTTTCATCCTGAATTTTGCATATCCTACTGTGCCATTTTAACCAACTTTATAATAAATACACAATGCCTAATACAAAAATTCAGCAGATTATGCAAGTGATTTATGCCATATTCACAAACTAATCAGAAAATTATAGCCTACCTACATTTTCCAAAATGACTTGATAGCGGATTCCATTTCAACTAATACATAACCAAATTAAAGTGTTAGTTTCCTTCCCTGTAAAACTACAACTGTGCTTCCCAAAACGGGTTTACGAAGCTTTAGCACTACCAAACAAAGATAATGGATAAAGCTGAGAGCAGTGCTGTTCCCACAAGTTCACCCACCGTGTCTTTCCGTTATGGGCGCTATAATATGCGCACAGAATTTAATGCTGCCCATAATGATGGGCAGAAGCTCTAGAAAATTACCTAGATCTTTCTGTTATATAGCCCCAAGCGTCACTATCAAGGAAGGCTGAACAACGTTTAAACAATAAGGCAGAGGTTAGCCATATCATAACACCAAACTATCGCATGGATGTTGCCGAATAGCTGCTGATTCCAATTATTCGCAGAATACGACACCACAATATGAATACGTAGAACAATCAGAACGAAACCATGATTGCACGCCACAGGAAAACGGTTTTGCGAAGCTTTAGCACTAACGAAAAAAGATAATGGATAAAGCTGGGAGCAGTGCTCTTCTCACAAGTTTACCCACCGTGTCTTGTTGTTATGGGCGACTGATTTGAACCAGATGGTTTTCATAATTTATTGCCACACTCGCTTCCAGGTGCACGGCGTGTATGACTCTTTGATCAACGTAAACCCGTCGTTCTGAAGACAAAAGCACTTCGCGTACTATCCAATGGAAATTGGGATTGGCTCCTAAATTTACAGTAGCTATTACTCATCGTGCTGATGCCGTCCGAGCGACATGTTTAAGTTACTCAAGGCAACATACACGTCTTGCACCTGTATGTGAGCGTAGCATCAAGATCTGTAAATCATTTACCACACACTGTCGATTAACCAATTTTAGGCATGGGAAGGTAAATGAATCGAGATAAGGGCCATTAGCGCAATCCACATCTAAAGTGAAGTTCTAAATTGGTGCTGTGAAGAGATAAACGAGAACAAAGTGAAGGAAAGACTCAATATTTTTCTATTTCGACAAACAATATTATTAGAAAGACAGATGAAACTGTTGAGGCTTTGGAGTTACCTTTTTTTAAATAAAGTTGACAAACTATTTTATTGCATAATAAAGGCAATGTAACAGACATTTCCTGTGTATTCATTAGTCTTCTGTAATAACTAATAAAAACAAGGAGTAATTTATCAGGGTAGTGAGATACACTTAATTCTTATTTTTCCCATAAAGAAACCATAAAAGTTTATCAACAATATATATATATATATATATATATATATATATATATATATATATATACATATATATATATATATACGAACTCAATTCGAGTGTCTGGTATGAAGCAAAAAAATTATAAAGAAAAACGCGAAAGGCTATTCACGATTTTGGCTGTAGTGAAGTATACAAACAGTGAAATAAATTAGGCTAGCAGACGAAATTAACTTATTCTTGTTAGTAAAATGAGAGGTTTTCGCAAAACAACACGCTACAAACAGGACAGAAATAATTCATTATAAAGTACACGCTAACTATTAGTGTTGCTACCAACTAGACGAAAGTAATAATATTCGGCCTGATTAAATGCGTGTCAGCAAACATGACGTCAAGCTAGTCCGTACCAAAATGGTAGAGTATTATCGCCCAGGAAGGGATCGAACGTGACGCTGCAGGTGGTTCTGTGGATGACTATTATCATGAACTATGTTAGTAAGGTCTAGCTCAAAGCCTAGAAGAGGATAAATTGTGAACATCAAAGAAAATTTCCTAATTTCGCACACGAATGCATTACGCACGCCACTAATTATTGCAGGTTCAATTTCCTCTAGCGGCCCCGGCTATTACTAAGAAGTTTCCCACTTATAGCGAAATCATTATTGATATGATGACTTTTATTCGCTAACCAATGCAATACTTAGACAATAAGTCATAAATGCATTCAGTTAAATACTTTAATCGAGGCACGTAAACAGATTCAAGCATAACTTCGTGGTTTCAACTTACCCCTCCCTCACTACAAAGCTCACACCACTCGTCCTTGTTTTTTTAAACTTCCCATTTTATGGTTACAATGCACAAATAATCAATTTGCTCACTGCGACACGCACAGCAATACGTTTTATTATGGCAATGATGTATTTCCTTTAATTAAGCGCCTCTGGAAAAGGTAATGGGAATTGTCAGTAAAAATGTGCTAATTAGGGATCTGTTACAGGTCACACCTTAAATATTTTGATTTCTATACAAACATTTGCAGACACACACACGTATATATATAGATTTCGTTATAAACTGTAGATACAAATATTGGCTTCTGAAATTCTGGCAACCACTAATGAATATTTAGTATGGAGGATACAAGTTTAGTTTATAAATAGCATTTAATGTAATGTGTTATTACTAGTTTGTAACGACAATATATAAACGCATATATATATATATATATATATATATGTGTGTGTGTGTATATATTTCCAGTAAAGGACAGGCAATTCATCGGTAGATCGGTTTCGTCCTTATTAGGGAACTCTTCAAGTCTTCAAACCCATATAACATCACTAGTGACTTGGTCTGTTGCATAGTGAAAGATCATAGGCGGCAAGTTAAAACTTCAGGTATTAATGAAAACTTTAATCAGAAACATTAGTTTGTATATTACGTTAAAATACGTAATATATATGCGGCACCGGTCGCGTATACATACATACATACCTACATACAAGCATACATACATGCATACACACACATACATACGCACACACACACACACACATACATACATAAATACATACATACATACATACATACATACATACATACATACATACATACATACATACATACATACCACTACATACATACATACATACATACATACATACATACATACATACATACATACATACATACATACATACATACATATACATACATACATACATACATACATACATACATACATACATACATACATACATACATACATACATACATACATACATACATACATACA
The DNA here is from genome assembly GCA_029291075.1 of Eudiplozoon nipponicum. Lineage (NCBI taxonomy): Eukaryota > Metazoa > Platyhelminthes > Monogenea > Mazocraeidea > Diplozoidae > Eudiplozoon > Eudiplozoon nipponicum. Next base: position 14,899 of record JAQBSW010006739.1, on the reverse strand, counting down.
TACATACATGTATACATACATACATACATACATACATACATACATACATACATACATACATACATACATACATACATACATACATACATACATACACATACATACATACATACATACATACATACATACATACATACATACATACATACATACATACATACATACATACATACATACATACATGCATACATACATATATACATACATACATACAAACCTAAATACATGCATGCATGCGAACTTAGAAACATGCAAACAGTAATATATACAAAAATGATAAATACATAAAAAAATATTTACGCCCTAAATATTTATGGTGTTATATACTATTAAACGCATCTCTAGCGTAGTAGATCATGCAACTCCCAAATAATAACGCTGAAATTGTTTAAGAATTAGTAAGATTTCATTCTACTAGCTGTTTCTACAGATCATGCATGTTATCAAGGTATATGATAAAAACTCCCGTAAGAATGGAATAGAGCGTCAATATAGACCGGCTTCTAGGAGTCAAATTGCAATAGCCCTTTTACGCTGACATAGGTTATTATTGTTGAATCTCCGCGATTTGCAATCGCAGGTTGTCGCGTTACACTATCAGTTTCGTAATGATCCGATGGATTCGCATTTCCAAGTACGCATGGATGTTGTCTTATTATTGGCTGGGTGCAGACTCGTCTCATTCTGCCGAAGGCCTCAATATCGTTCATACGTACCACTGGAAACGAGGTACGATCTAATCTTCGCTGATTGGCTACGTTTCGGAACGCCATTTCCCGTTACATCATCAGACCACCAATAATACACACAGTCAAATTGCTCACAATAGCACATTTATGCAAATGTGGTGTTATTATAGTAAGTCTAATAAGATAGGATATATCGTGCCAGTCTATAGCTCAGGTACGCTGTATACACTGATTTAACGCGTTTACTAAAGTAGAAAGTAGAGTAGGCATGCTTATACTCGCCAATACACATTACAATAACTGAGCAATTTAGATTAACAAGATGTATTCCCCAAAATTGGCATAAGGGTCAAGGAAGGCAAACGCACAATAATACATTCAGATCAGCAGCACTCCTATTGAAAACATTAATGTGAGTTAATATTGATTTATAGTACTATAATATGACCTAATATTGAAGGAAAATGGCAAATCATCCCTAAAAGCATTTCAATTTCCATAAAGAAAAACAACATTATAATTATTACTAATACTAATATTAGTTTTCCAATTTGCCGATGAAACATTCAGAAACTTATAGTGAACATTGATTTTTTTTTACTGTTCGCTGAACACGAGTAACACAATAATCTGACAAAATAGTAATGATTCCGCACTAAACAATTGGAATTTTGCAGATTAATTGTTTATTTGAGAGTAGCCCTGTCTATGTCAGTTTAATTGTACAGATGTAAAAAAAGTAGTAGCACACAGTGTTCCCACACATTTTTAATAACCTCGTAATGTGATTGAAAATACAAGAGAAATTATCCCAAGCACCGACTGGCCATTATCAGTTCTCGCTTAAACTATGCTGCTGGTTTCAAAGAGAATAAAGGAAAACATATTTTTTCTAAACTGAGCGATAAAAAGCTAAATCATTAAACTTGTTTAGCTCATGCCCTACAAAATTGCCAGAAAAAAGTACTAGAATGCCAACAACCACATATGTTATTTTGTATTAGGTTTTGCGAACCTAGTAAAAAATTAGTTCAAATAGGACTATACAAGGACACGCCAAAGTAAGCATGAACGAAAAGCAACCATTATGAACGTAACCTTTACAGTTGTACATAGTTAGTTGGCTTTGAAGCCGCATTTTCGAATATTTCATATGACGTTAACTTCATTACTGCTTGAATACACATTCGTATAGGAGATCGTACCAACCAAGTGTCTGACAGGTCTTGGTCAAATAAAGGGAATAGTGTCAGGCTCCTACTAGTGAGTCGCCAGTAAGCACACAATGCGTGTGTACTTGAAACTATACCTTCGTTCATGCTGACGTTATTTTATCCCTTTTGTCCTATTTTATGTAATTTGTTACTAGGTACGCAAGACCCAATGTAACATTGCATATATATTAGCTCTCCGCAACAAAAAATATAAACCCTCACAATGTTGCTAGTGTTTTTAAATTGCACGCAGTTCAAATGGCCATCAGCCATGGAAATATCCCGCCTAACAATCTGTGGGTCCTAGTTAATTGTACCGGTAACAATAACATGAGCTTAATGGGTAGCAATGGGATCTAGTCAACCTTTATCGTGTGAATCCTCATAATTGGTTTTATTGCGCAGCTGAAATTTCCTGTTACGTGGATAGTGACGCAAATAACACAAATGCGTCAGACGTAAGGGGACGAATAACATGTTTCGCAGCTAGAGGAAAATTTGCCAATACATCCACAAATTCGGACACTCGAAATAGATAAAATGAAGATAGTAGATAATCTAAGGGACAGAAAACAAAGCCACAATTGTTAATCTCGACTAGAAACGAGCATGTTCACACAAACTCATTACCGTTTGACTTTCATCTGAGTAAAACGTTATTTCCAAAAGTGTTCTATGGAAATATTACTTGATTTCATGTCGACATCACCATCTATAATGTCGTAAAATTTTTATACTTTGGCCAAGCATGCTGGCAGTCGTCCTTATTGCAATCAACAATTGACCGAAGTAACCAGCCAAAATTGACATAGAATCGAAATGAAAGTTCGCTTATCAGCTTACAAATATTCAAATTCGTCATCATCATCATCATCTTCATCCACACACACAGCCAAAAGTGAATAATGTTTCACTTCCATATAACCATACATCGTTCATGGTTATATGTGGACTGTAAAAAAACACTAGATCGCTCATTTCTAGTGAGGATGTTTTGTATTCGGAGTTTTCCTTTTCTTAGATAGTCTGCCCGGATACCAGCAAAATAAGTTTTCTTCAGTAGCCAAAACTTGCGCTTCGCGTCTGTCACGTTTGCTCTCATTCAGTCAAACACATTTAACAAAAAAGTTACTGCGCAGTTAGACCAAGCTCGAGGCTTCACATGAGACAGGATGATGGCTGTGTCCCTTTAAATCCAGAATTTCTATGGCTACGGGCCATTCATGCATAATGATTAGTTTGTTATGAGGTATTGTTTTTAGAAAGGGATGCTTATTCTACCATATTGTAACTTCATTAATGATATTCTTACTATTGTTCTTGGTTTATAGCGCTTTGCCTTTTTTAATTCATTATTCAAATATCACAATGTTTTCCTCGACCTCTGAGGTTTTCAGTAACTATTTTTGCAACTTTTCCAGTTTTTTAAAAATTATCCCTACATATATTAATCTATGTACAGTTTAAGTTGGCCTATTTGTTTGAAAGAATTTTACGCAAGCTGATTAGGGCTCATTTTTAAACTATCCAGTTTTCAAACACTCACCCAAGTGATTTTTCTTGTCATTTTGATAACATTTCGATCAGCCCTGCCATCTGTCTTCATTATGATTCGCCCTTATTACAGTCACAGAACATCCACACCACTACCACAAACCGACATCGTGTCAGCTTCTTCATTTATTGTTATTAACTCTGATTAGTTTCAGTTAATGTAAACTATAGTTGCTCCCATATGTGTATACTTTTATTGAACTAAATGAGTACACAAAAGCTTCTTTAAATCAATTTTGCGAGCTTGAAGTAAACACCAATCCCATTGTATTTAACCAGTCGTTGAACGACATAACAAAACTATCGCCAGTCGCAACGCACTGACGCGTTTCAACCTTCCATGATCACCATCAGAGTACGACAACGCATACATATGGAAAGCAAAATTAGATATGCGGCTCTCACTTCTAGTAGTCTTGCATACAGTGTACGCGACTGAAAATATTGGCTGCACAATTACTATGCAGTCATAAAAATTAGCTGTTTGTAGCCTTCGCCACACGCATACATATAGTCAATACAGTTAAATGATAATTGATTGCGCGGATGGTGGTAACAATTCTTTAAACCAAGTTTGCCAGCTTGAAGTAAAAAGCTAATGTTCGTGACTGCATAGAAATTGTGCAGCCGACATTTTTAGTCACGTACAATGTACGCATATCTAATTTTGCTTTCCATATATATGCATTGCAGTTTGGTCCTCGTTAGTTAGTTTGCCGTCGTACTCTGGTAATGATCATCAAGGCCGAAACGCGTCAGTGCGTTGCGACTGGCGGTAGTTTTGTTTTGTTGTTCGACGACTGGTTAAATACAATGGGATTGGTGTTTACTTCAAGCTCGCAACTTGATTTAAAGAGTTGTTACAACCACCCGTGCAATCAATTATTGTTTCATTGTATTTTCTATATATATGTGTGTGCGAAAGCTACAAACAGCCATTGCTCGTGACTGCATATAAATTGTGCAGCCGACATTTTCAGTCACATAAACTGTATGCAAAACTACCAGATGTGAGAGTCGCATATCTAATTTTGCTTTCCATATGTATGCTGTGCGGTTTGATCCTCGCTAGTCAGCCTGCCGTCGTACTCTGATGATGATCATGGATGGTCGAAACGCGCCACTGCGTTGCGACTAGCGGTAGTGTTGTTATGTTGTTCGACGACTGATTAAATACAAAGGGATTGGTGTTTACTTCAACCTCGCATACTTGATTTAAAGAATTGTTACCACCACCCGCGCAATCAATTATTGTTTAATTGTACACAAAAGCTTGTCTTTATCGTAAATGCTAAACATGAAATACTGTATCACTTGCATTAAAAACATGCTAGAAATATGTTAGTAGTTCATGTCTTTAATACTAGCTTGACATATAGGTTGCAAACATATAGGTTCGATTAACCCTTAATTCAGTAGACTTATAACGAGCGAGGTTCTGAAAAATATTCACCAGAGAATCTGTTATCAATGCAATAATCAGCAACGTTAGTCAGCAAAAAGGACGTAAGTCTGTATTTCAAAATAGTCAATTTGGTGAAGATTTTGCTTTCAATTTGTGAGTCTGTTACAATTTTAATACTATTCCTTTTGCGATAGAAGAAGTATACTAAAAGCATTCCAAATTCTTGATAGTTCATTTAAAAAAGACGACCGGCGGGTCGCTCGAAGTGTCAATCAAGAAATATCGAGAACAATATTCGGAATGGGCTTGAGATACTTAATTTGTCGCAAAAAGAAGCGTCTATCTCAAAACATAGTCGCTTCAGCATCTCTCTTTGAGTGGCAAGGAGGTTTAAATTGTAAAATGAAATAAACAACATAGCATTATTAATAAATAATTATAACAGTAGTATACATAATGGAAGAAGTTCTGTTTTGAAGAGAACTACATATGCCACCAGAATTAGGATAATATGCCCTTTGGTGAGTGGTTATGTACGCGTCATTAACGTCTTACCAAGCCAAGAAATAACATTAATAATTTCTTCACTACGATTCTGCTGTTGAATGTTGCATTTGTCTTCTTCTAGACATTACTGAACCCATCGATAATTATTTTTATACTGACTTCACTGTACATCATTTAACAGGCAATTCGGTTAAAAAGCCTGGTAGGCAGGATATAACTTATTAAAAGCTAGCTTTGTTCCAGCGGACCGCGTTTTCAGTATCACTGTCTCAAGATTTAAAAATTAATCAAACGCACTGAACTAATTTGTTACTAGGTTCGCAAAACCTAATACATACTTGCATATATATTAGTTCTTCGCAACAAACAGTATTTAACTGCTATATATTGAATTGAATGATGTCATGCTTACCACGAAATGTGATAACTGATATCGATGAAGGCCAGAGTGTATGGTTTAACTGGGGTAACAGGTGTTCGGAAATTGTTGTAATTCTCAATTTGGGTGAACTTTAGCATAAATTTATATCCATCAGTTTGGTATCATGTACCGACTCGGAAACCATAGTGTTAGTATCCAGTACTCATCGATTTCAAAAAAAGTATCAGTTACTAACACAATGGCCATAGTGTTAGTATCGCTTACAGACTCGGTATATATATTATATAGTGTGAGTTAGCATTGAAGTCGTATTGTCATTGACTTCAGATTATGTTAGCTTCACTATTACAGGTTTACACATTCGTCTAGGAGATTGTACCGTCCTATTATTCCACATTCTTCTACCAAATATATAGTGGTAAAAGGGCGTAATACCGGCTCCTACTGATGAGTCGCCAGTAAGCACGAAACGAATGTGCATGAGATTATACTTTCCGTTCATGCTGCCTTTGGTTTTTCCTTCTGGTCACAACTGAACTAATTTGTTTTTAGGTTCGCAAAACCTAATACATACTTGCATATATATTAGCTCTTCGCAACAAACAGTATTTAACTGTAAAAGCGATAAGTTTAATTGCGGCTAGCATTTTTATCAAACACATTTGTATCATAGGTATTAAATAATTTTATGATCTGACCGACATGGTTTTAAGCATCTACTGGTATGTGCCTATTGAAGCTTATAATGACTTCAGCGCTCCTCCCTTCAGTGGAACATTAAAAAAGTTCCAATTGTTTTTCAGTCATTCAGCACCCATTAGTAGTCCTGGCTGCCATGAGCAGGCTTATCAAACTTAGAAAAATGCTAAAAACAGAAATGGGATCTCAGATTAAATCCAGGAAAGAGTGCACATTGAGTAAAAACCTTAGGATTTTACACTAGAATTGCGGGAAAACTATGAGCAAAGGTGTAGCTCATTGTCCATCCCGATTGAAAGAAACAACTCAAAGCAACGATACAACTCTGCTTTGTATCCTTTTACAACGGCTAACCTCCGCAGACGAAAGGGTTGACATAAAGAGCGCCTCGAATCCCCAAACTACATCAGATCCTTCAATCCGGTTGCTAAGAGTGTGCACGGCGCGTCCCCAACGAATGGCAGTGTGGTAGCAAGAAGGCTTTAAAAGCAGGATATACAGGCAACGAAAATGTTTGCGAAGGCTGTGCGACCCGTTTCCTAATGAGTACTCAGCCTACCATTAAAGATGCATGTCTATCCTTCCCCCAGTCAAATTAGACCTTCGAGGCAGCGGAAAATATATCTTACTCTAGATTCGTTCCTAAAGTCCGTCCCATCTATTACGTCTTCCATTTCTTAGACGGTGTGCAACTCAAGGCACCTGCCGCCGGAACCTTTTGTCAGGCGCTAATGAACACATATATCCTTCTTTATTTTGGCATGAGCAAGAACGCTGCGTCCAAGCTTAGATTGTCAAAGGCTGTCTGTCAAAAATGCCCTTCATACGCGTTTTATGCGCGGCAGGAGCCAAAAGCCGTGCCCACATTTATAGTTCCAGATTTATGTACAAATGACATCGTCCAAAGTCCAATTTGAGGAATACAATTGGAAGTGCAATTAGGCTGTCAAATATAAGTCAGTAACTAAATAACGAAACACTGTACAAACCGTTTTATAATACACAAAGTTATACATCAAATTCTGAAAAAAACCTAGCAGCATTTCACTTTATTCTCCATTTCTTTTGCGAGCAAACAAACAGTACAATATTCTGCCTTGTTCTTAATTAACGTCTTTAAACACAAATATTTATTCGACAAAGAACAAAGGCATCATTAATTACAACTCAGAATATATCAGAGTATACGTTAACAAGACTTGAAAAAATTAATAAATTAAAATATAATATAGCGGTGGAAACACTGAAAATTTTTCTTCATAACTATTTGAAAAGTGAAAGTGAGACCTGACAAAATAGCCTAAATTGAGGTCTAATAGCTAAATAACAAGTATAGGACTCTACCAATACGGATAAAATAGGATGTGCTTGCCATTCGCTATGCAACTAGCGACGAACTTTACACAAAAAATTGGTCTAAAATGTCACGTAACTAAGAGTTGCAGTGAAATACAGTTAGATGAGTTGGAAAGTGTGACGCATAAGAACGTGCATATAGTTAATGGCGAGATTTCAGCTTTCAGGGTCATTATCATGGCTAGTTGAGGCTAGAGCCTTTATAACCAAAAGGGCATAAAGGACCATTATTCAATTCAAAGTTGCAATCTTGATATAAACACCTGATCAATAATATAAATGCATTTGCAAAGCATAAACTAAGAATTTTATAGTGTAGAAAAGGCAATTCATCAAGTAGACCGGTTTCGTCCTTATCAGGAACTCTTCACATACCATCCAGAATTAACTGCGGACAGGGCTAGAACGTGGACAGGTCTGCTTCAGAGTATGTAGCTCGAACAACTGAGTCACGCTGCTGCAAACTACACATACTTATCTGTAACATACTAATTTATACTTCTTGGTTCACCTTTACTTAAGTTTTAATTTATATGGCATCTAATCATAATCAATTTGTTATTATCAAACAGACACCAAGTTATATTACTGAAAATTGTGTTTTTTGCTGCAGGGTGGCTCAGCGGTTAGCGCAACAGACTCCGAAGCATACGTTCTCAGGTATTTAGAGTTTCTAATAAGGACGAACCGGTCTACTGGATGAATTTTCTATTCTACATTATACAATACTTAGTTTATAATGACAAGTTTGTGTATAAAATGGGACTCATTCGACATCCAGATCGAAAAATTGATTTACGTAATTACTGGATGATTTGCTTTTTTAATAAAAGTATGCATACCATTGGACTGGTGTTTATGTAAAAATCGCAACCTTGATGTAAATAGCCGTTATCACTGCCCACACAACCAATGTTCGTTTAGTCATAAAGGACTGCTTGAGTCAGCGCATATCTATCCACTACGCAACTAGCGACGAACTTTACACAAACAATTGGTATGCTAGAATTTTAGTTTGTCACTAAAACTCTGACGAGGGATCCCGGCTTTTAAATGGAAACTTGAGATTATAATTAGAAGTGCTTAAATAGAACGAAAAAAATTCGCTTCTTAATGTAGATTAGAAATAGTAGAGATGCATGATACCTAAAATAAATCGACCTTGTGCATGCTGATTGTTGAAATTCTTTGAAGCAATAGAAAAACTATCGCGCTAATAATGATAAAATAAAATTCCATTCCGACGACCGGTGGGAGTCGGTGGCATGAAACCTTGCCAGTGCTGTCACGATATAATTGTCTAGAATGACCTCAAGGTCAACTATAAAACATTTCTAACAGTTGGTTTGAAATGAGATGCGAAGGAATGAAAGTAGGCCAAACAGACACGGAATGGGGCAACTCTTAGCTGCTGAAGGAAACTGGCCACGGATGCTGACAAGACAAAAATGTGTTGGGCAGATGGTGCGCGTCAGTTTTGCGTGACAGACTATCTAAGGGAATGGAAAACTCTAAATTTTAATCACCCATCATCTTTAAGAACGAGCAATCAAGGAAGATCATCATTCAAGGCTTGCGTTCTGCGGCAATAAGACATCGGTTTCCCACGGCTTATGATTGGTTATTTGATTGAGTAAAAACAATTGAGTTGAGTTAAGACAAGAGTGGTACATATTAAAATAAAATATCTTGGGAAACACAATAGCTTATTTGTGCAAGTTTGTTCAGCGAAAGGTATTTTCCTTTATTGAAGTCAAAAAATGAAAAGAGGACTAAATACGACTTGACGAAAACTTACCGTTAGCATATGGCCAGAATATGTTTCCCACCAGAGATCCAATCGGTCAATATTCGCCAAACCGACTTCCATCAACTTTGACACCCCAAATTGGCTTGGCTCCTGTTTTAAAATTTAAACGAAGTTAAGTTAAGTAGTATTCAAAAACTATGCAAACTTCTTTTAACTCAAATTTTCACGATAGTGTAGCAGAAAAGGCATGCAAGAACTAGTCAAGCATGGTTGTAGTACAACAATATGCGGCTCCTTAAAAGAAAAATATCATTGCGAAACTGGATTAGTCAAAATTACCCGGTCTGCGTTTTGACTACCTGCGTTAGTCAAAACTCAGATCAGGCAATATGCGGTTCCCATGGAGTTGTTTGTCTCAACAGAACGATCGCTGGTTAGAAGATTGTTGACAGTCATTGCTAAATAGGATGAACGTTCCAATATGAAAGAGACCACAAAGAAATAGCAATACCATGAATTTATTGACATTATCGCCATTGCTGAATATTTTCCGAATTAGTTCGCCTGCCAACAAGCAGATAGTTACTAGGTTCGCAACACCTAATACATACCTGCATATAAATATTAGCTCTCCGCAACAAACAGTATTTAAGCAGATAGTCATTAAATCGAAGATTCAAGGCCAAGAAAAGACTTTAAATCGTGGAGCATAAGTATAGTCTAAATTTGATTCAGAAAATAGGATACAAAAACAGATTTTTAATAATATGTGCAAAAATCGTGATAACTCAATTTTACAGAAGCGCTATAAAATAGTATGTCACGACGCGTTGCAGTAGAACTCTGTAAGTAGATCGCGAAAATGAGACTCAAAACAACGCGCTCATGGTTAATAGCGAGATTCTAATGTCCAGTGCCATTATCATGGTCAGTTGAGGCTAGGGGCCTGTAGGCCTGAAAGGCCAAAATGGCTGTTTCAGTCAGCGCCAATCTATTCATTATGCACTTACCGACGAACGTTACACATACAGTTGGCATAAAATGTCACGTCACTACAAGTTGCAGTAAAATACTGTTAGTAGGGATGGAAAACGAGACGCACAACAACGCGCTCATGATCAATGGCGAGGTTGTAAAGTCCGATAACTTTTATCATCAGTTGAGGCAACGGTCTGTATGCCTAAAAGGTTTCTAAAAATATTTGAGCCGGCGCCGACCTGTTAATTTCAATTAGCGGATCGGTTTGCTTGTAGAGAACCACGAATACGGCACACAATAGTTTGCTGCATTCCTACCAAGCATGGTCTTCAATTTAACACTGAATATCAGGAAAACAACAGCGTTTCTGTTGCAACGGAAAGGAAGAAATGTTGCTTTTCCTGAGTGCTAATATTAAATGAGGTGTTGTATGCAGTACCAAAAGCAAACTTCATCATCTGTAAAATACTGTTTTTTGTAGAGAACTAATGTATATGCAAGTACGTATTAGGTGTTGCGAACCTAGCAACAAATTAGTTCAGTTGTGAACAGAAGGATAAAACAAAGGCAGCATGAACGGAAAGTATAATCTCATGTACATTCGTTTCGTGCTTACTGGCGACTCATCAGTAGGAGCCGGTATTACGCCCTTTAACCAATATATATTTGGGTGAAGAACGTGGGATAATATATATTGAATTGAATGATGTCATGCTTACCGCGAAATGTGATCACTGATATCGATCAAAGCCAGAGTGTATGGATTTACTGGAGTAACAGGTGCTCAGAAATTGTTGTAATTCTCAATTTCAGTGAACTATAGCATTAATTGATATCTATCATGTTGGTACCATGTACCGACTCGGAAACCATAGTGTTAGTACCATGTACCTTTTCCGTACAATAATATTGGTATCGGTTACCAACACAATAGCCATAGTGTTAGTATCCTTTACAGACTCGGTATATATATATTATATAATGTGAGTTAGCGTTGAAGTCGCATTGTTGTAGACTATATGATGTTAGCTTCACTATTGCAGGTTTACACAATCGACTAGGAAATTGTGCCGTCCTATTATTCCACATTCTTCTACCAAATATATAGTGGTTAAAGGGCGTAATACCGGCTTCTTCTGATAATTTGCCAGTAAGCACGAAACGAATGTGCATGAGATTATACTTTTCGTTCATCCTCTGTATGTTGGCACAGCACATTTTCTATTTGTCTATAGTGAAGGGGTATTTCAATCAGTAGTCTAGAACTCACACTTAACAAAAGACAGGGACCGGGTATGGTTATTGGGATTGCAATGACAGCGGTAACATTCTTACATGCGATAGCAACATGAAACTTGCTAAAACTGAAAGGATATAGCTAATTTTATCTCTTTTGCGGCTTCAAGCTCGGTTTGACAGCGCCGTAAGTACTAATGAGCAATTTGGGTAGTGGTAGAATGGGAGCAAGTTTACCAGACGCAGAATGCCAGTTTGGTTGCAGAAGCAAACTTTGTCCGCTGGCACCTCAAAACTATATACAGCGAAGAGATACACTTCGACAGTCTTGGTTGCCTAACTATCTAAGAGAAACAAAACTTTAAATATAAATTTTAAATCCTCACTGAAAATGGGGACTTAACACTCGTTTACATTTCACAAACAATAATTAATAATTTTTGCAGTGAAACAAGTTACTAAAATGTGTAGAAAGAAGCATACAATTTATGCAGACCTGATCCCTAAACATTTGAAAATGAGAGATAATCTTGAGCAAATTAGTAGTGCCAAGAACACAAGATTTTCAATTATTTCCTCCAGCATTAAGGTCTGCTGAACTTTATTTTCCAACCCTACAATCAACGCCTAGCTATGCGGTGTAGCAACGTATGCTGTACCAAATATACTATGGCCTTTCTTTGAACACAGGTAGGCAAACAATGATTTTCCTCTGTGCAGACCGCGACAGCGTTACGCGGCTAAAATGCTCTCCACTTGGCTGTCGTATTTCGTGCGAATGCCGAAGGTGTAAAACCGGCTGCAAAAGCTCATCACGTCTTCAGAAACGCCTACATTTTGGGCTGGAACGTAATGAATGAAAAGCTCGAGTAAGCTTACACCAGTCATTCGACAATAAATCTCAGTTTGTTTTCCATTTCAAACAAAATTTGATCGCATTCGACGAAAATGGATATGGTCTATTTAGGTTCGGTAAATATGTGAAACGTATTTTCTCATCCATTAATTGAGAAACCGCATATAGTGTACAAAAGCGCTATTGCACCTTTAGTAGCAACGCTTTACTAGAGAAATAAAACCTGTGTTAATTTAGTTTAAGCAGAAAAACACTAAAAAAATATTGATCCAGAATATATTCCAGTAAAAGAAACATAAATCAACGTGATTTCACAAAGCACTACGAACGCCTCATTGTAATCTAAGTGCATGAAAAAATTTTATTTTTATAAACAGTTCGGAACAATGTATATTTATAACGATAGCCTCCAAATGCGAAATTTTTTTCACACACCTTGCTTTAACTTATATTAGAAAACGAGGTGTTGATTTATCGCATTGATCACACAAAAATGTATAATTATAGACGTACACATAACAATAACCCTATTCTTCACACAAAAAGTATGTATGTGCTCCAAAAAGTATGTATTTAATTTTCCGCTGCAGTTGTGTATTAGATGTTGCGAACCTAGTAACTAATTAGATCAGTATTGACCATATGGATAAACCAAAGACAGCATGAACGGAAAGTACAATCACGTGCACATTCGTTTCATCCTTACTAGCGACTCATTCTTACTAAAATATAGAGTGGGCATAGGGAGTAATACCAACTCCTACTAATGAGTCGACAGTAAAATGAATGTGCACATACGAATATACCTTTTCGTTCATGCTGTCGTTGGTTTATCCTTCTGGTCATTTTGAACTAATTTGTTACTAGGTGTGAAAAACCTAACATACAATTAGTTTTCCGCGGTAGTTACCTAATTAAAATGGTACACAAGTATAATTCAAATTTAGATAACGATAGATGCAGATTACAGGGGATTATGTCATTAAAATTATGTACGGTAAGTTTGTAGACGGATGCAATCTGATAATTGATTGAAAAGTGACTCAAACTTCTCTTCAATGTCTTGATTATATTATTTGCTCGAAATGCAGTGTAAGCAAGAGTTTCGTAATTGTAAAGGAATCCGTAAATTATTTGATAACCTGATACTGAGCCTGTTAGGATGGAGCAGTCTGTATTTACGAGAATGCTTGCAAAGCCGTTCGAATTGTTTGCCTCTTTACAAAATGCTTCAAACTTGGAGCGATAGTAATTCAGAAGGATCTGAGCAAGCTCATTGCTACAGTCTTGATGGCGGAACCTGTTATAAACTATTTGAAGAAAGCCGCGAAGTGGCCTATTCACAAAAAAGGTAACACAAGCACTCCAGCCAACAATCTTGGTAACAGTCAATTCTGTCGAGCTGGTTAACAAATCGCAAAAGAAATTACTTCAGTTGAAGACGACTCGGCAACTGCTTATGAACACATATGCTTCAGAAGTTTCATCGTTTAAAAATCCCTCATTACATTTCCATCCTTATAATGTGCCTCAATGGAATAATACACCAGTTTTGCATTCTGCCTTGGGCATTTTCTACTGGTGCAATATTAACAAACGTTTTATTAGGCACACAAAGCCTAATAACAAGCTATTATATCAGATTGAGGCCGACGACGCTGGAAACTCTTCATCATAATATCGAAATTGCGATTTAGATCTATACATAATGTATACGCAAAGCTTTAATCTAACCGTTTGTGGCTTTCTACTGAGTAAAAGTTTGATGACATCTAAAAAGTTCTACATGCCAAATAAAACAGAAAGCCGTATATTAAAAATACGCAATAGGCTTAATTAGAGGCATGCGTTGCTTAAATGCAAACCATGCTCCGCGTTTGAAATACGCTAAAGCAATAGAAATGCTATGCTGCGGCACATCTGCTGAACATTAAAGCCAACCAAACTGAGTACATTGATACCAAGATAGTAGCTTTAGTTCTTTTGTCACTTCTTTGTAATTGCGCAACTTAGCGGCACTTTACAACTGCAGCCCGTGGATGAAATTGCCAGTGTAGGCATGTGTGTTTGTATGAATTTATGCATATTTGCATTCATTAACTCTTAAGAAATACACTCATATATTCATACACTTATACATACATACACACATACACACATAAATATATACATGTATATATACATACATGCAGACATATATATGTATATACATAAACACGTACATGTATATATATGCACATACATACATACATAAACAAAAAGAAATTTTATCA
>JAQBSW010006738.1:0-46160 GCA_029291075.1 Eudiplozoon nipponicum | reverse complement strand
AATTGAATGATGTCATGCTTACCGCAAAATGTGATAACTGATATCGATGAAGGCCAGAGTGTATGGATTTACTGGAGTAACAGGTGTTCAGAAATTGTTTTAATTCTCAATTTCGGTGAACTATTGCATAAATTGATATCCATCAGGTTGGTACCATGTACCGACTCGGAAACCATAGTGTTAGTACCATGTACTTTTTCGGTACAATAATGTTGATATCGGTTACTAACACAATAGCCATAGTGTTAGTATCCTTTACAGACTCGGTATATATATTATATAGTGTGAGTTAGCGTTGAAGTCGCATTGTCGTAGACTTTATATGATGTTAGCTTCACTATTGCAGGTTTACACATTCGTCTAGGAGATTGTACCGTCCTAATATTCCACATTCTTTGACCAAATATATAATGGTTAAAGGGCGTAATACCGGCTCCTACTGATGAGTCGCCAGTAAGCACGAAACGAATGTGCATGAGATTATACTTTCCGTTCATGCTGCCTTTGGTTTATCCTTCTGGTCACAACTGAACTAATTTGTTACTAGGTTCGCAACACCTAATACATACTTGCATATATATTAGTTCTTCGCAAAAAACAGTATTTAACTGTAATATATTGAATTGAATGATGTCATGCTTACCGCAAAATGTGATAACTGATATCGATCAAGGCCAGAGTGTATGGATTTACTGGAGTAACAGGTGTTCAGAAATTGTTGTAATTCTCAATTTCGGTGAACTATAGCATAAATTGATATCCATCAGTTTGGTACCATGTACCGACTCGGAAACCATAGTGTTAGTACCATGTACCTTTTCGGTACAATAATGTTGGTATCGGTTACTAACACAATAGCCATAGTGTTAGTATCCTTTATAGACTCGGTATATATATTATATAATGTGAGTTAGCGTTGAAGTCGCATTGTCGTAGACTTTATATGATGTTAGCTTCACTATTGCAGGTTTACACATTCGTCTAGGAGATTGTACCGTCCTATTATTCCACATTCTTCGACCAAATATATAGTGGTTAAAGGGCGTAATACCGGCTCCTACTGATGAGTCGCCAGTAAGCACGAAACGAATGTGCATGAGATTATACTTTCCGTTCATGCTGCCTTTGGTTTATCCTTCTGGTCACAACTGAACTAATTTGTTACTAGGTTCGCAACACCTAATACATACTTGCATATATATTAGTTCTTCGCAACAAACAGTATTTAACTGTAATATATTGAATTGAATGATGTCATGCTTACCGCAAAATGTGATAATTGATATCGATGAAGGCCAGAGTGTATGGATTTACTGGAGTAACAGGTGTTCAGAAATTGTTGTAATTCTCAATTTCGGTGAACTTTAGCATAAATTGATATCCATCAGGTTGGTACCATGTACCGACTCGGAAACCATAGTGTTAGTACCATGTACCTTTTCGGTACAATAATGTTGGTATCGGTTACTAACACAATAGCCATAGTGTTAGTATCCTTTACAGACTCGGTATATATATTATATAATGTGAGTTAGCGTTGAAGTCGCATTGTCGTAGACTTAATATGATGTTAGCTTCACTATTGCAGGTTTACACATTCGTC
Source organism: Eudiplozoon nipponicum (assembly GCA_029291075.1). Classification (NCBI taxonomy): domain Eukaryota; kingdom Metazoa; phylum Platyhelminthes; class Monogenea; order Mazocraeidea; family Diplozoidae; genus Eudiplozoon; species Eudiplozoon nipponicum. The sequence goes on along the minus strand of JAQBSW010006738.1, from coordinate 44,557 downwards.
TAGGAGATTGTACCGTCCTATTATTCCACATTCTTCGACCAAATATATAGTGGTTAAAGGGCGTAATACCGGCTCCTACTGATGAGTCGCCAGTAAGCACGAAACGAATGTGCATGAGATTATACTTTCCGTTCATGCTGCCTTTGGTTTATCCTTCTGGTCACAACTGAACTAATTTGTTACTAGGTTCGCAACACCTAATACATACTTGCATATATATTAGTTCTCCGCAACAAACAGTATTTAACTGTTATATATTGACATTGAATGATGTCATGCTTACCGCAAAATGTGATAACTGATATCGATCAAGGCCAGATTGTATGGAGTTATTGGAGTAAAAGGTGTTCAGAAATTGTTTTAAATCTCAATTTCGGTAAACTATATCATAAACTGATAACCATCAGTTTGGTACCATGTACCGACTCGGAAACTGTAGTGTTAGTACCATGTAACTTTTCGGTACAATAATGTTGATAACAGTTACTAACATAATAGCCATAGTGTTAGTATCCTTTACAGACGCGGTATATATATTATAAAATGTTAGTTAATGTTGAAGTCGCATTGTCGTAGACTTTATATGATGTTAGCTTCACAATTGCAGGTTTACACATTCGTCTCGGAGATTGTACCGTCATAATTTCTCAAAATCTTCGATTAAATATATAGTGGTTAAAGGGCGTAATACCGGCTCCTACTGATGAGTCGCCAGTAAGCACGAAACGAATGTGGATGAGATTATACTTTCCGTTCATACTGCCTTTGGTTTATCCTTCTGGTTACAACTAAATCAATTTGTTAGTAGGTTAGCATCACCTAATACATACCTGCATATATATTAGTTCTTCGCAAAAAAAACAGTATTTAACAGTTGTATATTACATTGAATGATTTCATGCTTAACGCAAAATCTGATAACTGATATCGATCAAGGCCAGAGTGTATGGATTTATTGGAGTAACAGGTGTTCAGAAATTGTTGTAATTCTCAATTTCGGTGAACTATAGCATAAATTGATATCCATCAGTTTGGTACCATGTACCGACTCGGAAACCGTAGTGTTAGTACCATGTACCTTTTCGGTACAATAATGTTGATATCGGTTACTAACACAATAGCCAGAGTGTTAGTATCCTTTATACACGCGGTATATATATTATAAAATGTGAGTTAATGTTTAATTCGCATTGTCGTAAACTTTATATGATGTTAGCTTCACTATTGCAGGTTTACACATTCGTCTAGGTGATTGTACCGTCCTAATTTCTAAAATTCTTCGAGCAAATATATAGTGGTTAAAGGGCGTAATACCGGCTCCTACTGATAACTCGCCAGTAAGCACGAAACGAATGTGGATGAGATTATACTCTCCGTTCATGCTGCCTTTGGTTTATCCTTCTGTTCACAACTGAACTAATTTGTGACTAGGTTCGCAACACCTAATACATACTTGCATATATATTAGTTCTTCGTAATAAACAGTATTTGACTGTTGTATATTACAGTGAATGATGTCATGCTTACCGCAAAATGTGATAATTGATATGGATCAAGGCCAGAGTGTGTGGATTTACTGGATTAACATGTGTTCAGAAATTGTTGTAATTCTCAATTTCGGTGAAGTATAGCATAAATTGATATCCATCAGTTTGGTACCTTGTACCGACTTGGAAACCGTAGTGTTTGTACCATGTACCTTTTCGGTACAATAATGTTGGTATCGGTTACTAACACAATAGCCATTGTGTTAGTATCCTTTACAGACGCGGTATATATATTATAAAATGTGAGTTAATGTTGAAGTCGCATTGTCGTAGACTTAATATGATGTTAGCTTTACTATTGCAGGTTTACACATTCGTCTAGGAGATTGTGCCGTCTTATTATCGCGCATTCTTCGAGCAAATATATAGTGGTTAAAGGGCGTAGTACCGGCTCCTACTGATGAGTCGCCAGTAAACACGAAACGAATGTGGATGAGATTATACATTCTGTTCATGTGCCTTTGGTTTATCCTTCTGTTCACAACTGAATTAATTTGTTACTAGGTTCGCAACACCTAATACATACTTGCATATATATTAGTTCTTCGCAACAAACAGTATTTAACTGTTATATATTAATTGAATGATGTCATGCTTACCGCAAAATGTGATAACTGATATCGATCAAGGCCAGAGTGTATGGAGTTACTGGAGTAAAAGGTGTTCAGAAATTGTTTTAAATCTCAATTTCGGTAAACTATATCATAAACTGATAACCATCAGTTTGGTACCATGTACCGACTCGGAAACTGTAGTGTTAGTACCATGTAACTTTTCGGTACAATAATGTTGATAACGGTTACTAACATAATAGCCATAGTGTTAGTATCCTTTACAGAGACGGTATATATATTATAAAATGTTAGTTAATGTTGAAGTCGCATTGTCGTAGACTTTATATGATGTTAGCTTCACAATTGCAGGTTTACACATTCGTCTCGGAGATTGTACCGTCATAATTTCTCAAAATCTTCGAGTAAATATATAGTGGTTAAAGGGCGTAATACCGGCTCCTACTGATGAGTCGCCAGTAAGCACGACACGAATGTGGATGAGATTATACTTTCCGTTCATGCTGCCTTTGGTTTATCCTTCTGTTCACAACTCGTCTAATTTGTTACTAGGTTCGCAACACCTAATACATACTTGCATATATATTAGTTCTTCGCAAAAAAACAGTATTTAACTGTTGTATATTACATTAAATGATGTCATGCTTACCGCAAAATCTGATAACCGATATCGATCAAGGCCGGAGTGTATGGATTTACTGGATTAACAGGTGTTCAGACATTGTTGTGATTCTCAATTTCGGTGAACTATAGCATAAATTGATATCCATCAGTTTGGTACCATGTACCGACTCGAAAAGCGTAGTGTTAGTACCATGTACCTTTTCGGTAAAATAATGTTGATATCGGTTACTAACACAATAGGCATAGTGTAGATCCTTTCCACGCGGATATATATAAAAATGTGAGTTATGTTTAAGTCGCATTGTCGTAGCTTTATATGATGTTAGCTTCACTATTGCTGGTTTACACATTCCTCTAGGAGGTTGTACCATCCTGTTATCGCGCATTCTTCGAGCAAATATATAGTGTTTAAAGGGCGTAATACCGGCTTCTACTGATGTGTCGCCAGTTAGCGCGAAACGAATGTGGATGAGGTACTTTCCGTTCATGCTGACTTTGGTTTATCCTTCTGGTCACAACTGAACTAATTTGTTACTAGGTTCGCAACACATAATACATATTTGCATATATATTAGTTCTTCTCAAAAAACAGTATTTAAGAAATCGAATAAACATAAGATTATATCGTCATGTCGAGCGCAATGACGTTTGCATTTATTATCGAAATGTTTTACAAAAAATATTTAAAAATTTTGACCAGTTATGAAGTTTTGTTAAAATATATTTCATAAAACTGCATTCGCTATATCTTATTAACAGACTTTTGAAAGACTTAAAGGAGAAGAATTAATTTGTCTTACATTTAGAATGATAAATTTGAATTATAATATAGGCCACAAAAAAGAAGCATGCGCACACATAACTTTAATTAAAATTGAAGAGCTTTCTTTGCTATGCCAAACTATTCACGAATACGCTCAATTATTGATTTACGTGAAACTCCACCTTTTATGGCATACACAAAGTCGGAATATGCTGGGCATGCTTCATTTGATGTTTCTACTTCATCAGGTTAGACGGGATTGCCCACAATTAAATACCCAATTTAACATAAAGCTGACTGCGGACTGCAATGAAATTTTGTCTGTTACATCAGATACAGTAAGCTTGGTGGTTGAATTAATTAAGATTATATCAGTTGTAAATTATGTGAAGTACAACATGGAACACAAAAAATCTATTATTAGTTACAGAGTCTCTTCTCCTATATGTCATATTTAGATAATTTACACTTAATTTATGTTGTTTTCCATTAAATCAAACTAAAAAATACACGTTTAAGAGAACTTTTAAGATTACGTTTCCGAATAGATTTGAATATTCATTAGATTTGTTCAAATATTACGCAATGCCCGTACAATTCCGAAGATCTCATGTGTTTTATGTTTAATATTCATTTTATTATATCCTAGACACACTGAAACACTATTTTTTGTGGATCTAATGACATATATTTCATACATATATTTCCATTCATCTAACATGCGCAATACCCCCCATATTTCTTATATAAAATGTTTTTAGCTGCGATTTATATTTGAAATTTCTTTTCTGTCATTATCACATTAGTCGACCTCATTGATATTATTATTTTTATTTTATTATTATTATTATTATTATTATTATTATTATTATTATTATTATTATTATTATTATTTATATTAGCAAGCATTTAATGTATATGGACAAAATTTGCCGACTTTACATATCCCCATCTTATTTTTCTACCAATCCACTAAAGCACCCTGCCTTCTACCAATTTCATCTGTCAACACTTTTAAGCAAATTAGATCAGAGAAGTGTAAAACAGCGACTGATGTGATTCAAACGAAAAAATATGTGCATCAGATGGTTGATATAAATGCCATAGTAGTTTGTACGATAGCATTTTGATTATGGCTTCAATTAAAAAAAACTTGATTAGAGTAATTTCTGACATCCTCTGCACATCCTAAAATTTCTTAGATAAATGCGTTTTAGACACGAATATTAATGGCTCGCCTACCTGATTTATTAGATGGCAAAATTATTTCCACTTTTGTTTTAGTTGAATTATCGATTCGAGATAGTATTATTCTATTTTCGTTGCAAGTAGCATATTCATTGTCAAATTCCAAAAGGTGGCCTTTTCCCGCTGAATCATTTAACGTCAGAATTGGATTACCTGCAAGAAAAGAATAGTGTACATTTAATTAATTTTTTGCAGATCAAATTAATTCCCTTACATTCGCAAACTAAAATCCAAAATTTATTACGCTGAACCAATGAGAACACGCAAAACAACCGCTGACAAATTGCTTGCGACTTTGCATCATTAAAAGCACCATGCGATTACCACGCAACGCACATTTTGCTCTGCTCGCTACGTGTGATTGTTGCCATGTTCTTTGCTGATCTGATTATTTACGCCGACTGTTCTGCTTGCGTTTATCTCGCTGTGTCACTAATTCAGTTATTCTGCATTCACATAAATCTGCTTGGTGCTGTGCATCCAGTCATTTGTAATCGATCAACTGTAAATCGTATTTCTTCGTATGCCAGCCATTTCAGTGTTGCTGCAGACCTTCAGCAAAGCTAGTCTAGGCCACTGAACAATAACTAGCACATTCTACTTCGGCAATGCTACTTACTCAAATTCATCTACTCAGAAGATCACCAGCTAACGGACAAAACAGACAAAGCTAATTTCTAGAAGGAATTCTAGACTCTCAAACACTGCTAACACACATAATCCCTCACGGCATTTCCTGGAACTTTAAGGGCCACACACAATGACTGCTCATTCCGTTTCCTTATTGTTCTTCTTAGTAACGTCTTAGAGCGTTTCCTTTTAGCTGGGATGTCACATTTGCGGACGAGGCCAGTAGAGCTACTGTTACAACTTGTTTTCAGAATAAAATCCGTTAAGCGAACTTTTGAAATAAAATTTTGTTTTTGGACTGGAATCTATGGTGTACATTAAAAAACCATCGGTAACATATCTAATACGCAAATTTTTATCACCGGATTATCCTGCGATTTTAACACTGCTTGATTGTTGGCACAAGTTTTCAATATTTCTGAGTCAAAGAATTCTGTGGTTCAATCGGTCAGAAATTTTTCTCTTCTTTTAAACCATATTCTGCGTTAAATTTGTGTTGTTAGCATTAAAATGTATAGGGCATGTATCTGAAGACGTTAGGCTATCCTCATTGAAGAAATATATTACTGATTTAACTAAAATAATTGAATGTTTCGTTATATACACAAGAAATTCTAATAAAACCGCGTATCAACAATAGCTAAATCCGTCAAATTGAAAATTGTGACCACGTAGCTCATTTGGTCTCCGTTCTCTAAAATATTTAGTGTGATAATCACCAAAATTATTTCCGTACGTGTCGCAATTTCCTACACCGTTTGGAGAATTACTTAGCTGAGCACTACCAACAACAAGGCAGCAGTTTCTATTATTCACGCACAATAAAGATCAACTTCCAAACGCCTATTTATATTTCTCTAAATCAGGTTTGCGAGCTTGAAGTTAACACCGATCCCATTGTATTTAACTTGTCGTATAACAACATGACTAAACTACCACCATTCGCACGTACTGATGCGTTTTGACCTTCCATGATCATCATCAGGGTACGATGGCAAACTAACTATGGAGTATAGAACCGCATTGAATATATATGGAAATCAAAGTTAGATATGCGGTTCTCACCTCTAGCAGTCTTGCATAAATTGAACTTGACTGGAAATGTCGGCCGCAGTATATCATTGCAGTAACGAACTTTATCTGTTTGCAGCTTTCGCCACACATACATATATAGCCAATACAATGTAACAATAATTGATTTCGCGCGTGGTGGTAAACATTCTTTAAATCAAGTTTGCGAGCTTGAAGTAAACACCAATCCCATTGTATTTAAACAGTGGTGGAACAACATAACAAAACTACCGCTAGCGGCAGCGCACTGACGTGTTTTGACCTTGCATAATCATCATCAGAGTACGATGGCAAACTGACTATCGAGGATCAAACCGCATTGAATATATATGGACTGCTTTCGTCCTCACATTATAAAGCACGAAGACAACAAGGCCGATAATGTCATCTACAATGACCTGCTTATTCGCCCATACGACCCGGCCAAAGACGCCAATAAATTTCTCCATCTTATCGATTTGAAAGCCAGTTGCGGGGAAGCACATTTCTACTTACGTTACACTCGAATTATACCTTAAATTTTCTATCACTCTTTACAGCCGAACTTTCTGATGCTGATAAATTGTACAGTACAACTAATTACACATATTTATGTGATGTGATATCATTTTATATTGTACACTTTCTAATTTTATTATTTTATGGAACATGTTTCGTTTGAATCCAAATAAAGATATTCTATTCTATTCTATTATATGTATTGTGTTCACCAATATCCGATGGGCCATGAATTCGGACATCGTCTTAACAAGACTTAATTATGCCTAATTCTGAAGTTAAATTGCTGATTTAAGCAGTCAGTCTTGAAATCAACGTTTCTAACCTATCAGAAGTCATTTGTAAATGTATTACACAAATTTTATTTTAACTCAATTATATGTAATATTTTACTCGCATAACGAGGGTCGATTTATTAAAACAAATTTACAAATAGTAATAAATTTATATTCACTTCGGCTCGCTATCTGCTTTTATCATTGGGATTACTGCTCCATCCTTATACGTGCGCTTCTGCGAGGAATTTCTGTTGAAATAATGTCCGCCCTATATAAGACCCTTTGTTCGTTCTTGGTCTTAAACGTAGCATTTGCCACATTATGGTTGCTAGCATCGCTCCCTCAACTTAGGTTTACACGATGCGTAATATCGTCAAAAAACGACAACCTAACGGACTTAAAAAGAGACCGCTACGCCCCAAAAATCTAAAAGCTGCCAAAGAAGAGTTTTTAAGCCTATTTGAAGAGGGAATCATCTAATTATAAAAAAAATTCATTAGCATCAACATTACACTTCGTCTTTAAATCAAATGGATAATGCAGAGCCTGTGGAGATTATCTCAAGGTCAAATCGGTGATCAAATCCGATGCATACCCCATTCCAAACATAAATACCTTGCTTGTAAAACTCAGCGGAAGCAATTACTTTCCAGTGATTGACCTCACACAAACCTGCCTTCACATGCAAGTACCGCCAAAAGATTACGAAAAAACTGATGCCATGACACATTTTGGCCTTTTTGACTACCTATGCATGCATTTTGGTCTCAAGTGTGCCAATCAGACATATCAGTGTTTCTTTGACGATATATTCCGCGATGACGCCGCTTACTGTATGTCATATCTTGATAATATAATGGTTTTTGGTCGAGAACTACACTCTCAAGCCAAGTATATATAAAATGTCCTATCTCACCTATCAGATCATGTACTGCAGATAAATTGTAACAAAACTCTAATCGCAAATATATACATGGATTTCCTATGGCATCGTGTTACACCTCAAGGTATACAAACACTTTTGCCTTAGTAAATCTCGATCAACTCTGCGATTATTAGTGAACCTATACTAACGTCATCCCTCCTGTGAACAGAAAAAATAGAGTATACTTATATTTAATTATCAGTAGATCATCAACCTACCAAGTTCGCATGCTGACTCTGAGAATGTTTATCTATTTTTTACTTTACGGGCACGCAGCCCCAAAAGCCAGTTCTGCCCACTAGCCTTCAAAGAGAGTTTTTCGACCCCATCAAGTCTATTTATCACCCAAGTAGTAAAGCGTTTGTTAAACTTATTACAGATCGTTTCACGGGTTCATAGACTCACGCCTACCCATCGTTCACATCAATATAGTTTATCTGACTCAGGTTCAGGTTTTTACTACATTTTAACTATGATTAATAGATTTACCCAATAGCATAATTTTTGCAAATTATGTTACTAATGGTTTTATCTTTGCTTCGATAGCACATTATGGTGTTCCCAATGAGGTGATTACTGACGCCAGATGACTTCCATCACCAATCTAACGGTATGGTAGAACGTATACATAGGGAACTCAAAGGTGATTTATCATTCTCGTGTATTAATGACAACAGAGTCTATACATTTTTTTTGGTCCCACTTGCTATGCGTTCCAGAATCTATTAGCACCATTGCGACATACCATTTGTATGGCATGGACCTACGCCTACTTTGCAAGTTCTCACGTTTAGTACCTGAAGAGGATTGCCCACAAATAGAAGCTTCTTGCCTTCGACTTCATTTCGGTAACATGTCTGCCCTGCATCAGAGACATGCTCCTCGGCAAGTCTTCGTTCATCCACAGCTCCACAACCACAAGAAAGTACCCGTTCGTAACGACGCTGCTGTTGCACTATTGCAACCAAGATATCGCGGTCCCTACGCGATTTTTTTCAGACTGAATAAATAATTCACTATTATGCCAAATTCGATATTTGCATCGGTAGACATAGATAGGATGAAACCTTTAAGCGAACCGCATAAACCTGGCGACTTACAATCACCAACATTCGTTTTAGGTTCTACATTCCTACAATCCCAACATAGACATAAATTGCTTTTTATTTCCTGTAATTGACAGATTGTTTTTCTATTAATTTTACATTATTCTACGTATCAAATGTTGACATTTTGCGCACTACTTGCGCCCTATTTCACTTGATATTATCTTCATGGATCCACATAATTCCTTATTTTTCTGATACTCACGTGTATGTCGAGGCATAACCAGCTGTCTTAGCTAACGAGTGTGTAGCATCTGTGAACAGTTCTTCGGTATTATGCCATTTCTGGGGCAATGTTTGAGTACACTTTCTTATCATCATTTGATTTTCATGTATTTTTGTATAAGTCATACTGCTGCAACGTACGCTTTCGCCAGAGCTAACTTGTTTTTTTGGTATAACCAACTGTTTGAAGCTAATGTTGTGTTAAGAAATACTAAGAAGTCACCGTTACCATATCATGATACAGGTCATTATCATGCATACCGCAAATTCATCTGTTACGCATTTCACATTCACCAGCGAATGTCATGACCACAACGTCGAGCACAAACTAGCTCCTTTGGTCGTATCAATTTCTCATTGACAGCGATCCAGATTTCCCGGGTTACAACATAGACCTGGCATTTGCAGTTGCAATCCACCTTGCAATTTTCACACTGTGGTTCTCAAAAACATTTCATATTGCACTATTTCGCTTCACGTGTTATGACTGGCCACTATAGCTAACAATTTGTGTAGCAATTACTAATGTAGCATCATATCAGTATTGAAGTAATTAACGAATTTGCGACAGCCCAGCGCATTATGATACTTTTCGCGGAAGCCAATATGCAGAATATTAACGAGTTTCATTACTGGGTTCGAAATCTGCCCTACATTAATAATCAAATCATGTGAGGAGAAATTTTTTTAATTTTTCCTTTACTTTTACCCAAAGATAAAAATGATGATATGGCTCTTATTAGTTCACAGATATATTCTCAAAATTAAATTCAAAATTTAAACTGCTGTACGAATGAGAACGTGCAGAACAACCTTTGACCGTTTGCGTGCGAATACGCACTTATAAAAATACTATGCAATTACCACGCAACACACATACTGCTCGGCTCGTTATGTTTGATAGTGCCAATTTCTTTTCCGTTCGGATTATCGACGCCGATTGTTCTGCGTGCGTTTACCAAGCTGTGGTACTAAATCGACCAATCTTAATTTACGTCAAACTTCTTGCTGCTCTGCATACATTCAAACGTTAATGATCAACTTTTAATGGGATATTTACGTGTTCCAGCCATTTCGATGTTATAGATTTTCATTAAGACTATTCTAGGGCTTTACTCACTCTGTTTCCTTATTTGTCTTCTTAGTAAGGTCGCACGGCACCTCCGTTTAGTGGGGACGTTACAAATTGTTATAAGTTTTAGCATTTTTACTTTGTAATAGACGCTTTTCAAATCAATCAAATTTTAAGCGTGACAGCATATTTCATAATTAATAGTTCGGCAATTAACAACTGCAAACGAACTAGCGTGGATCAAACCTCAATGCATATATATGTCAAGCAAGATTAGATATGCAGCATCAACTCTAGTAGTCTGGTATAGATACAAATATAGTTTTGCTACGTTGTTCGACGCCTGGTTAAATAAAATTTGATTGGTGTTTACTTCAAGCTCGCAAACTTGATTTAAGGATATATTACTAGATTAATCTAAATTCATTTTTACATTAAATTTTAAAGATAAATTTTGCACTGCTATTTTTCCAGATGTGGCTCTTTTGTGCCTTAATCTAGAATCTTGACAGTGGACACATAGTCCATCTTTTAGTAAAGTAGGAATGATCATCAAATACATACTTTAGTGCGGCATCTGTTCTAGCCTACTTCACCTACTTCTTATTGTTTTATAATAAGTAAAATAAATTCGTTTAGGTCCTACGTAACCGCGTCATAAACTTTTCCGTTATAAGTTAAATCGTTGTGCTTTTTAAAATGAAATAAATTGAAAATGAAATGGCAAATTATTTTCCAGCAAGTATCTTGAGCTACTTGACGTTTGTTCTATATTAATTATAGTAATCAAGTTTAAACCTACTCAATTACCCAATTTTATATAAGAAGGCTCAAATAATTCATTCGACGTTTCGGTAGTTTTACGCTAAAACACCAACTACTTCTCAATTTGAATTACTTTAATTAATCATTGATATTCAAGTTCTCCAATATTCCATGATCGGAAAAACAATATTTTACACATGATAAATTTATTTATCAAAGTTACGTTATTGAAGATTCAGTATTCCAATATGAGGTTTAACAATTTTTATAATTGAAGTAAAATATTACATTATATGCAAAGAATAATTTAAATTGGAAATAAACTTGACAACATTTTTAATAAAAAATAATTCATTTTTTTACACTTTTTCAGTTTACGTAAGATAATTTAATGAAGCAGGTATATCTTCAGATATATATTCTTAATTAATGTTGGAAAAAGCAATGTGTTTCAGCTAGCATTTTGTGCAGGTTCAAATCCATAAGCAATCTTTAGTCTACTCCATTAACCTACGTGGAAATTTGCAGAAATTTTCAATGAATGCCTTACCTGATTGACTAAATTTCATAGATTTTCCAATAAATAGGCCAAATCTACTGAAAACGTAAATTTAACTTACGAAATTAGTTTATAAAGAAGACTTATGACTTGTTTAAACATCGTTTTAAACTAAGTTTTCGAGCTTCAAATAAACAACAATCCCATTTTATTTAAACAGTCTTCGAAAAACTTAGCAAAACTACCATCAATCACACGTTTTGACGCGTTTCGACTTTACATCATCATTATTGTATGACGGCAAACAGATAATCAGGGTTCAGCCCGCATTGAATATATATGGAAAGCAAAATTAGACTTCCATTTCTCACATCTAGTAACCTTGCATACCTTGTACTTGACTAGAACTTTCGGCTGTACGATTTCTATGCAGTCACGAAAATCAATTTTTTGCAACTTTGCGATATATATACATATATATGTAGTGCAATTAAATAAACATTGATTGCTCGAGTGTCGGTAACAATTATTTAAATTAAAATTGCGCGCTTGGAGTAAACGCAAATCCCGTTGTATTAAACCAGTCGTCAGACGTACTAATGCTTTTCTACCATCCTTGATCATCATCAGATTATGCATACAATGCTTTTTAACCTCGCTAGTCAGTCATGGATAAGGAAAACGCATTAATACGCGTGATTGCGGGTAGTTTTGCCATTTTTGTATCTTGTTCGATTCAATGGGATTTGTGTCACATCAAGCTTACAAGCATTCGGTAACTAATTATTATCAACACACACGAATACATAATTATTAAGTTTTAAAGTATCATTTTAGGTTCAAACGAATTATGCTTAAGCCTGCATAGGAAGTTTTTATTTAACTTACATTACAATGCAAATAGGGTTAATATTTTGAGAAATATTTAATGTATAATCGGTACAATGCTTCAACAAACTCACTCAAAGTAACATTCACCTGCAGTCCATCGTCAGATACATCAAATATTATTGTGTAAACCACGAGTTGCATTTGTTCGCAGCTATTTGGTCTTGTAATAACGCCATCCCATAATCGTGTTTTATGGAGTGTCCAATTCTTGAAGCCAAAGAGAAAACCGGTCTGCATCCTAAAAATTGGACTCCAGGTCACTAAAACTGCTGTCTTGTTTAGAACTTTGTATTTCAAATCTTGTGCGTTTTTTGTTTCGCGTAGTTCTAAATGTACAAAGAACGAAAATATGATTTAAAATACATTATTATTCAAAACGCTTACACTAGATTCGTTTTAGTGCCGGATGACATTAAAATTCAATAATGAGCAGAGTGATCGAGAAATAGATGCTTGGTGACAATTTCCATTGCACCAGTTAAGGTTTCATTGATATTTATTCTCAATATTGATTAAATAAAATTAAAAAATCTGAAGCCAGGAAGAAATTACCTCATTGATACGAATGCCAGGTTTTTTTGCTTAATTATACGAAAGAACTAGAAACCTGTGTGTGCGCTCATATTGACGACCACATCTGGGCACAATGAATTAGCATTGTGTTACGCAGATATTATCTTGTAAAATTATGCTTATTTTGTTCGTGTCATTATTTTTTATTTCAAAGATAAGTTTTCAAGATAATGTAGAGCAAACTCTTATTTTGGCTAATAATCGAGAAGTTATTTTCATGTTGGCGTTTTATTTGGAAGAATTTCAATTATACTTTGTATTATTAAAAATACGACAAAAGAATGACACCAGCTGCATCATTTAAATTACGGAATTTCAGTGCTTATATATTATCTCCTAAAATTTGCGCAAAATCTGTATACAACTGCAAAACACAAGTAATTTCATACTTCCAGCTGTAATTATTTTAATGACTAATTTTCTCAGGGATATGTTTGACCCTATTCTGATGGTGATCTTGAATTATTTATATGCCCGTAGATTTTCATGTATATAATTAAAAAATCACAACAAGTGGAAACGTTAACCTATGATTTTTCAAAGCCTAACTTTCGCGATAATGTGCTGGATCAATGATAATACAAAGGAAATCATGAATTTGAAAGACGAGTTTCAATCATTGCTAGTGTTTGCCCAACATCAAAATGTACATAGCGGATAGTAAACTCAAAATTGTTTATCAACAAAAAATTACATTAATGGCGTCATCTTGATTTTGCATAGGTAAACGATAAAGGCTCTTTGTACATCCAAACTGCCTTTTTATGTTCCAAAACTCGCACACTTTTCAGGGCCTGCAAATATTATTGCAAAACAACGTGATGGAGCGTGTTGCCAAAGCTCATTAACAACAATTCAAATAAAATATAATTTGTATAACTGAAGAATAATTTGATTGCCTTTAATTATATACACAAGCAAGCATAATGTAAATGCAACATTAATAATTAAATTTAATTAGTGCTTGTAGTAAACATACTGACAGAAGATATATGTAGCTTCAGGCTCCCCCATAATAAATATGTGAAGAAATCTTAAGATATTTTGGTAACCTGATAATGTTGCGATATAAATATTACGGAAGCTCTTACGCTCCCCATTCCTTTCTTATCCAAGTATATGAATATTTCCAGTGCTCCAAAGTTGGTGACATCTAAACTTATAATTTTAGTAAATTTAACTAACTTCCCTAAGATAATCGATGAAATTCTCAACGCCTTAATATTTGAGACCGGAATTCGTTTTAATACGAAAACAAAAACTAAAAAAATATTAAGATTTTCCAAACAAATAATTTAATTCTGGTGTTCTTCGTCACAATATAATGAACCTGTATTGCCCTCTTTCTTTCTGAAGCATTATTATAGTTGTTTCCTAATTATCTCGCAATATTTATGCCAATGGCATGACCCACAAGTTTGCCTGATTGTGATGATAGGCTTATGGTCTTCTGCAATTACGTCACAAACTGTAGTTTGATGGGACAGCATTATTATCAAGGTTTAGTAGACCAATTCCTAAAACTGCTATACTTAGACGCATAATGCCCTATATTTGAATAGCAAAATTCATGGTAACAAAATTTTTTATATATTTATCTATATGATATAAAATTCTATATATATGCTTCAATAAAGTCCACATCTCACGAGTATAATGTTGAATAAGGATTAACACGGAGAACAGAACTAATAAAATAACTAATCCCAGCATTTGCAGTGTGGCTAATTAAGGAAATAAACTTGTGGGAATTAAAATATATTGTGAGCGTGAAAATGGGAGAAACAGAAGTTGCAAATCAATGTAAGAACGCAAGCAAACACAGCCAGAAGGAGCTCACGCAATAAATAATTTATTACTTCAAATCAAGGTCGCGATCTTGATATAATCGGCAGTTTCTCTCTCTCTCTCTCTCTCTCTCTCTCTATATATATATATATATATATATATATATATATATATATATATATATATATATATATATATATAATGGCATTGTTTTTATCAAGATTTCTATTTCGATTTAAATAATTCAAAAATCACGTCGTGATTTAAACAAAGAATGTTCCAATAAGGCAAACCATTGAATAAGAAGACAACTAAGACAACATATAGTTACTATCAGAAGATCTAAAGGCAGTCTCAATGATTCTCCTTAAACATATTCATTCTTAGAAATTCCTAATGGTGTCCTGTACCTATAGAGCATTGCTATCAAAAGTTTTGTAAGATTTCTATAACCATGGCCAATGGAAGGCATAGACGAGAACCCATTAACACCGCTTCAGAGCAAATATTCAAAAGCCCCTACAAAATCTAAATAAATTTTCATGTGCTAGACAGTGAAAATCCAATTGCAGATAACATGCGTACTCGCCTCCGGGTTTTGGGCTTCGCCATGTTGGCAAAGATTGAGCCATTGGCACAGAATGCTTTTAATGATGGTCCGCATTAGACAAAACGTGCGGAGCACTACTTCATTTTCATTAACATAACCGACGAACCAATCGCTGCAGCATTTGATCGTTTGAGCAGGATGCCGAGGCCGATTCCTGAGGGATGAGGGAAAAGGTTGCTACAGCTATCTTTGTAGCCAAGAACGATCCAGTGGCCATATTTATAAGGCAAGTGCGAATAAAATAAAATTTCCATGCAGAAGTGCACGAATTTAGACGAATCAAAGTCAGGACAATAATAGAAGTGTCATTTGAGTCGCAGAAGTGAATAAGAAATATTTCTGAGAGACTCTCCATAAACGACCCAACTAATATGGTTGACCAGCACAGTGAATTTGTTTGTTATATGTGTATACGACATTGTTTTTAATGTAGCCTTAATATGCGCTTTGCGAAGCCTTTTCGACGCATCTCTCCCTAAGGCTCCTAATGTTTGGGTTATTTGCGTTTACAGCGAGGTTATTCTCTCTACCTGTTTATTACTTTCTTTTGATCCGGATCTACCATAACGTGAGAAGGGACATCCCTCTTATTGTCGTTTTGCACTCGGCCCATATTTGCGCTGTCATATGAACCATCGGTGTTGCCTATCAGGATGTTAGCGTTAGCGGTTTTCTCCTCGATTCGAATCCCAATTCTGACCACTAGTGGGTGATCGATCTCGTTTGGATCTGGTATATATTAATAAGCGTGGTATATTAGGAACCTCTTCCTGTACGGTGGGACAAGTTTCTGTATTTGTAATGAGCAGTTTCATCACACAACCACTTCGTGCAACTTTGTTTGTTGCAGTTCGTACACACCATTTAACCCTCGGAGTTTACTTGGCCAATCTATGTTCAAAGTCCCAGAGAACAATATTGTGGCTCATAGTCTGCTTATTAGTTCATCTTAAAGATTGAAACAATCAATTTCCGGGAGATATTCAACACCATCTTTTCCAAGCGTAAATGCTCACACATCTGTGCTGTTCTTCTAGGAAAATACCTCAGTGAACGTTCGGACACTGTCAATTCAAATTCCTTAGATGTTGTTTCTACCATGACATTGTACATGAAATCGACCATACAGCATCTAAAATCCTGTTGCATAACAATCCATGCTGCAAAAACTGATCTATCAAACCGATAATCAAAAATACGTTGATACTAAATAGCATCTAATTGTCTCTAATCTCTGCAGCAATCAAAAAATGCGAGTCTCACTGACGCCAAGTAGGGATCTTTCGGAGTGTGGTAACAGGCTTCTGGACTACTACAATCATGGTGAACCTGGATTTTGATGAGCTCGCATTATCATAATTTTCTATTATGCTAAAGCCGGAGACGATTCAATTTAGAAATGTAAAGTCCGCTGATTTAAATTCACCAGACGTATTTAAATATGTAATATTAAGTTTGAGTATGAAAGGCGTTAATTGTCGCTTCATCAAACGAGTTTCATATGAAAATATATTTAATAGGAATATGGATGAATAAAAAATTAAACTCGTTTTATTAAAATATATTACGAAAGTTAAAATCAAAGTTGCAGCAGTTGTAAAGTGATCTAGGATGGAAATGAAAAATAAACTTGACAAAAATTAAAATTTGAACGCCAGAACGAGCTAACATTGAAAATGGATTTAAATAAAATATGTTCAACAAAATATTCAATATATTTTTCCTTGTTTACATCTGCAATGGTTGTTTTAATTTAAAAGTAAAATGTTACAATTTTTTCTAAAGCAATATATCGTCTACAATATCAAGTTTAAAGTAACGCATTGTTTTTCTGCTAAATTGCATTTAAGATGTCCCAATTATATAATATGTGGTAATTAATATTACGGGGTATACGTTACCAAATTTTCATCATTGGTAACGGATGATCAATGGAAGTTTTAAAAGCTGGAGTTACATCTCACTATCAAAGTCAAGTTAAAAAATTTAACTGATTAAAACGCGTTCAAACAAGCAAGATCGGAAAGAGCTACAGTTTAATATTATAATATTCCGACATGTATTTCAATGAACCTCAAAACAATAAATACTATGGGAGAGCTTCTATTATAAAAATTAAATTAAAATAGTTAAATAAATTCGACCTAAATAATTTAAAATTCCTACTAACTTATCTCTCATCAATTTAAATGAGAACAGAAAAGTCAAAATTTATTTGTATACAATCATGGGCAATTGACGAGATAGTGTTTAAATCCCAAACGAATTAAAAATTAGCAGCATTACACATTAAAATTTGAGGGTATAAACTAGAGTCGTTCTTATTTGTTCTCATAAATAACAGCGATTGCTAAGAATTACGACTGGTCGTTAATTTTGTGCTGATAATCTCTCTCAGTTCGGAAAAATTTCTGTAAGTTAAGTTGCAGCGCTAGAATCGAATCGAGAGGGGTACATTTTCTTTAATGTGGGATAATGAAAAAGCTTACATCATTTATTATGTGCTGATATTTTACCTTATGTCGAACTGGAAAATCATTGTATAACTAAATTAATAAATCTAAATTTTCAATCGAATTTTATTCTGTAGAGTAAGACATTTCTTCCGAAAAAATTAAAGTGACATTTATTGATAAATTTAAAACACCATGGCTGATTGAAACGAATATTATTTAAAAAGAAACTATTCGTTTGTTTTCTAGAAAATAATTTGTTTAAATACTTTGCAGTATATAAACTTTAAAATTGTGCGTAATTTGAGAGTACGGTAATTGATATCTGACCTGGCGTGATTTTCTTTAGCAAACTGCATTTGTTATTCTTTACATTTCGGTTTACAAATTCTTGGTCTTCACAATATACACCTGCTATCATTTTTGTGTTTTGATGCGTACATATTGGGGACGTTCTGTAACAGATAATTTAATAATTCTGTTTTCCACGTCTTATTTCCTTCCAGATTATTTAATTCGGGTGTATTACTGCGCGAGAGTTACACAGTACGTTGCCTAATAAAAAAAGTTATTAAATATATATTTAAGTTCGATCAACATGGATGATAACCTTAAGTTTGAGGACACCAAGAAATTAGCTCAAGATATTGCAGGCATTAACTTAATAAATATGGACGAGAATGCTAGATAATCAGACGCAAATAGTTGTATAATGATTAAAATCCACTTGGCATCTATGAGGTTTTTATTAACTTATAGGTTTGGAAACTCCAC
This sequence comes from Eudiplozoon nipponicum, assembly GCA_029291075.1. Classification (NCBI taxonomy): domain Eukaryota; kingdom Metazoa; phylum Platyhelminthes; class Monogenea; order Mazocraeidea; family Diplozoidae; genus Eudiplozoon; species Eudiplozoon nipponicum. Next base: position 25,645 of record JAQBSW010006738.1, on the reverse strand, counting down.
ACTTTATGAGTATGAAACAAAGCATGTATCTATACATTTCCATAATACAAAGAATTGTATTTCATTACATTCGTATTTTTAAATTCATCTCGCTGTTATTAAAATGTAATCTATTCGGTATAGTGTACTTTATTTACCTGCTTTTAAATGGATTCCTATGCTCTCCTATAACTGTAGAACGATATTTTTATCACTGAAACCATTTACTTTTAACGATTGTGGCGATCATTTTGATTTGTATTCAGTTTAATGCTCATTGTAGAAGGCTATAATGGAATTAGATTGTTGCCATTGTAAGATACATATATATATATATATATATATATATATATATATATATATATATATATATATATATATATATATATATATATATACGAATGTTACTTGTCCGGTTGTAGTCTTTCGTCTCCCCTTGTTCCGTATTTTTGTTTTCTCCATTTGGTAACGGCGCAGGTGCGTATTGCAGTGTCAAATGCTCATATTGTTATAATCAAGGTTGCGGTCTTCCGTATGTATACTGGGTTGCTTATCTCCACCCGCGCAACCAATGTTCGTTTAATTAAATGCTCATATTGTTTTTAAATTTCTGCTTCCGTATGTGCAGTTGCTTTTTCCACTTCAGGTTTTTGTCAATCCGATCGAATGTTTGTCGAGTCTGGACAAGGGGGTGTTTAGTCTTGCCAAGATGCTAGTAAATTGTTGTTGGATTGTGTGATTCGTGGCAAATCGAATAGAATATCATGTTGATGAAACTTTTGAATATTTAGACCAGGTGTTTGTTGTGTAAAATAAATGGCTTCATAAATATATAATACTTTTTCTTATTTTGATTTATGTAGAATTAATAAATTGGTCAAATCGGCTGGGTGTCCTGTTTCTAATATATGATCGGAAATGACTGATTTTCCTGACGGTGCGAAGTCTTATTTAATCAATTTCTGCAGTAAAGGTTGCTGAATTCTATTTATCAATTGCTTCTTCGTGCGTCCAATATATATGCTACCGCACATACATGTGAATTTGTAGACTACGTTTGATTTAGAGATAATTGGAAATTGATCTTTGGCATCCGACTTCATGAATTTCTGTGTACTAAATCTGATATTAATTTTAAAACTGGGTAAGTTCTCCTTAGTTATTCTATTCAACCGCCGTGCAATTTTTGAGGTCGCTATGCCGCCTCTAAAGGATAAGTTTAGTAAATCCTGCTTGACGACATCCTCTCTAGTGCGAACCTCTCGTGGTCTGATTTTGACATCAATGAACCGCTCTTGGTAGTATTTTATTAGCAAAATTTTCCTCTAGTAGCCCAGTTATTCCTCGATCTTTTATTCAGAGCAGATCTTCTTCATTCCGTTTGCTAGGTTGTTAACTAAGTATATTTTGTGGGATTTTGGCACTATACTGTTGTAATGATGAATAGCCAGTGTCAAATTTCCATTTACTTCTTAAGTGGGTATGATGTCAAAGAAGGGAAAACTATTGTCTTTCTCTAACTCGGCTCCACCGGCTTGTTCGAGGATTTCTGATGGGTGTGCTACTTCAGGGATGAACATCAATACACCATTTTCATACATTTTGTAGAGTGCGCACTGGTCAATTATACCTTTCAGACTCGTTTTTAAGATGATACATGTATACATATACCAGGAGTGGTGCAATGCAGAATCTCATAGCTACACCTTCGATCTGACGGTAGTATTTCCCTTCAAATGTAAATTGCAAGTTTTTTGTTCATGCTAATATGAGAACTTGAATGTCATTGTAGTCTACAGTTAATCGTAAAACTCATTCTGTTCAAGTCACAAAAGATCGCCGTTGTATTATCCAGTTGAATGTTCGTAATTTAAGATGAGACGCCAAGCAAGATCATTTTATTTTTTAGAAAATTCTTCCCTTTCAGTTCATCTGCTAGCTCGAAGGAGTCCTTGATAGTGTTTGCGCTTATGATATTTCGTATTGGTTGAATTATTTTGCAGAGAAACTAAATTGGTTTAGGTTGCGGGGCATTGATCATTGACAAAATGCGCCGCATCAAAAGAGCTCCTGAGGCTGTCACGGCTTTATGGGATTTTAGATTTCCGTACAATCTTGCGGCGTTTGTTCAGATGGATTTGCCATTTGGATGTCCTCTATGAATTTTGATCTAATATCGGAATCAGCCACCGATGTTAAAACGTGATTGCATCTTTTTCCGAATTGCAATTATTCTTGATTTCATATTTGTTGAATCATCTTTCTGTTTGATGTCTTGTTCGAATTTCGATTGATCATTTATATTCTCGTTCATGGACCTCCGATAAGCATTGGCTTCAAGTATAAAAACTCCTTATCCTTTGTCAGGTTAGGCGATTTCTATAGATTTGTCTGATTGCAGTTTTCTTAGTTCGTCTATGTGCTTTTTGTGAATATTTGGCTATTTTTCAATTCCTTATTTTTTGTTCTAGGGCGCTAACTATCTCAGCTTTCAGTCCTTGTCCATTGGATGCCTGTGTGGCGGTATCTTTCGTTAATTCCTAGTAGAAATTTTCCTTTCCAGCCTGGTCGTCAATAATGTCGCGTTTACTTAGGTTTCTCTTGCTTATGCAGAATTTTGCTCTTAGGGAGCAAAAAATCATCTAATTCCAATCACATATTGGAAAGGAGTCACACAGATAATTTGAGCAATTTTTCAATTCTACATGAAGCAAAATTAGAAAATTTATTATATATTTTTGAAGCCCTTCATATAAAACAACAAACATCTGGCCTAAATATTCAAAAGTTTTATCAACATGATATTCTAATCGACTGACACGAATCACACAATCCAACAACAATTTACTAGCCTCTAGGCAAGTCTAAACACATCCTCGTCCAGACTCAACAAACATTCGATCGAATTTACTTTTCGTTCACGCTGTTTTTTGGTTTATTCTTCGGGTCATATTTGAATTGATTCGCTACTGGGCGTTTAAGTTGCCAACACTGGAAATAGGGGCTCCCGATTTCCAAACCATCAGTTTCGTCTTTATGGAAGTATCAATAAACAGGCTGATGTTGTAGCAATGGGGAGTCCCCGATCTCCAAAATGGAAGTGATTTACCTATACCATCTAGAGAACATACCATTAAGAAGTATTATACATAAATTTATTCAATGTATATGATACGTTGATGATATATCCATTGTTCTTAAGAACAGGTCGCAATCTCGAACATAGCTCCAATTTTTTAACGAAGGACATAAAAATATCTGTTTAACGTCAGTGCACGGGAAAGATGATTGTCTGCCTTTCGTAGATGTACTAATAAAGAAAGATACTAATGGTAAATTAAATCGAACAATTTACCATGAAACATCCTAGTTTGCACAGTATTTGCTTTACAGCTGTTTTGTGTCGTTTCAATAAAAATTATCAACAGTTCGTGGCTTTTTCCCAAGAAATAATAGGTTGGTTTGTCAAGATTCAATATTAAACGAATATAATAAACAATAAAAGATGTAATGTCTAGTGGCTAATCCAGATAATAAATTGAATCAGTAATTAAAAGAGGAAGTCAAAAGAAACATACGTATTTCGAAACAGAAAAACAAGCCATCTACCTGAATATCCCATATAAGGCGGATTCAGTTTCTCGGATAGCACAAGAGAAAGTCGAAGCGACATTAACACGCACATTTAATGCAGCTAAACTATGAGTGTTAATTAAGTTAATATACTTGCCTTTACCAGCAAACATAGGGAAATAGCCGAGATCAAATATTATTTGCCAATGTACATGCGACAGTTTTCGGTCAATTTACGTAGGCCGATCGACCAGAAGGTTAATTACTCGAAAGAGAGAACATTTTAACATAAACGCATGTTTTAAATCAATTGATGAATACACGTCTGCAATTACGCAACAGATCTTTGAAACCTAACACGAACGTTCTCAAGACGTCGCATTTAATATAAGCATTAAATGCAAAACAGGAGGGAGGTAGCCACATAGAAAGCTTTATGGATAAAAAAATTGCTACCGGATTTATGCAAGCTGAAATACCATGTTCAAGCATTGGGTTAGAACTGGAGATGATGTACGCAAGCGATTGTGCGTTCTCTTATATCACACCCTCTCCGTGTTAATTTTTATTATTTTGTTTGGTATTTTAATCTATATGAGAAAGAAATGGTAATTGTATCTGATAATATTTCTTTATCTTTTTGCACATGGAAGGGAACTATGAATTTTATTAAGGCTCGTGTACCAAAATAATATATATATATATATATATATATATATATATATATTATTTTGCATTGTGCCACGTTTGTTGTACACTTACCTATATTTATAACCATTTCGTTTGTCACCTTGTAACTACAAATACCATCAATGCGTTCTTTGTAAATTGTTGCAGATGTGAAATTCTGAAATTGTTGTCTTCGAATCGTGAGATCTATGTTTGAACAATGTAATAATAATGCAAAAAAATATGCTTATATATTTATCACCAAATATTAGCATTATTATAGCGTGACCGTAATACATAATTATTTTATTTACAAGCCTATGTAATACCTTAATCGTATAACTATTTTGTAGATAGATATCTAATTTTATCAGGTTAGGTACAATTGTCTGCCAAAGATGAAACAGTTTAGTTTTCATATCTGGATATTTGGATTGTCGTCCACACTGTGATTTAACTTAAAGATTCATAGATTTTGCAGTCGACGTTCTAGTCGCCGTAACGCAAGTTTAACTGAACTGAGTCTAGTTAACTGTTGTTACCACTATAGTATGGTAATATTGAGGTTTGATAAAGAACGTTTGATTATTGCTTTCCCAGATGCCTGCATTTATAAAGTTGTCATAGTTTGTAAATTAGCCATTTCGTGCATTATTAATATAAATTTAAGAAGAATGGGTCTCTAAAAGCATATCTTTTTTATAGTATAGCATGTTTTTTTAACGATTTTAAAAAGCTGCTAACACAGTGGCAAACTTTAAATAGAAATTGCTTATTCTATGCTTAATATTACTGTTCCCTGCTCTATTATGAAAGGCGGATTTATGCAATTTGTCATTAGTTTTAGCATTGGGCATAGAAAAAACTGATGCCTTTATTTAATAGGATAAGACGTTTTTATCATACAAATGGTTATTGCATGCCAAAATTGTATCATGACTTTTGTATAATATGATTTTTATTCGAACGTTCAGAGTTCTTCCTTTCCTATATGAATATTAAAATATCAGCCTAAATATGAGCCAATGACAAACCGATCTCTAGAGCATAGTTACATTTGTATATTTGGATATTGAAAATGAACTGTATATCCACGCAATCAATTATTGTTTATTTGTATAGCCATATATATATATATATATATATATATATATATATATATATATATATAAATATATAGTGAAAGCTACAAACAGCTAATGTTCGTGAGTACGTAGAAATTATGCGGTCGACATTTCCAGTCACGCACAATGCTTGTGAGACTGCTAGAGGCGAGAGCCGCATTTATATACTAGCCATTTTGCCGTCGTACTCTGATGATGATCATGGAAGGAGGAGACGCGTCAGGGCGCTGTGACTGGCGGTAGTTTTGTTATGTTGTTCGACGACTGGTTAAATACAATTTGATTGGTGTTTACTTCAAACCTGATTTAAAGAATTGTTACCACCACCCGCGCATTCAATTATTGTTTAATTGTATTCTTCACTCCGTTTGAAATTTCAGAGATTCTCTCAGACATAGTGCCACACATACTCAATATTTAATATATCATGGGCATAATTAGACAATGGTCCGCCCTCAGAACGAACACATTCAAAGATATGTAAAATTCTATTCGTCCATATTTTCAATAAATTAAAAAGAACCTTCCAAACCCTACTCAGATAAGTGATTACGTCTCAGCTACAACAGGTCAAACAACCGTTTGTTTCATTTATGTGTTAACGGATCAAGCATTAAGACAGTATTTTTTAAAGACATAACGGATATATGCGTCTTCCGTAAAGCATACATCTTAGGATTCTGTGTTCCAATTGGCTGCAGTTGATTGTGCTTTGCCTGTTGGTGGATTTCTTCTAATATAAAATAGGTAAACTATGTCGGATTGACTCTCCTGTTTCTTTAATTGGCTTCACATTTAATGCGAATTCCATTTTGCAGTCAATAAATCAAGCAAGTCACCAAAGAATTACACTGATGGCAGATTTTGCGGATCAGATTTCTGCAAGGAAACACGGAAAGGGTAATATTTATTTTTCAACAGATACTTTCAGTTGAAATTAAAAAAATACTTTGACGAAACTTTGTATAACAGGGCATTGATTAAATGTTAGCCTGGTTTACTGCAAAGTGAATTTCATTGTGTACGCAATATTCTTATCACATTTTATAGATTAGTATACCACTTGCGGCGTAATAAAGCTAACTTTGAATATTTTTACTGTTTGGAATATAAATTTATATATTACTATGAAAAATAAGTACAAAGGCGCATTGAAGCAATTAAAGGATAAATTGAATTTCGTTTTGATGATCAACACATTATGCAAAAGTTATATTTTTGAGTGTATCCATCACGAAAATTCCTCTACCCAGTGAGAAATAAATTCTATTAAATCTGAATCCCACGTTTTCCACAGTTTTAATTTAACTTTGTACAGACTATCATACCTGAAAATCATTTCAGAGTGCGCAAAATTCCAAAATACAAAATATTTAAATTTCTCACACAACCCTATTTCATGGCCCCGTTAAATTTACCGTACTTTAATCGGTACAAACAAAGATTCATATGTTTATTTAAGGCAAATGCATATCTATCAAAATAACAATACTAATACTAAAAAGATTTAAGTAAGTAAAATAAAAATAATTTAATATTTGCCCGAAATGTTTCATTTAAAATACAAATAACTGCCTAAATAAAAATATATGCATTGTTACTATACAAATATATATGTATATATGTACATAATTGCACAATTTATTGAATCAAATTTACAGTTTTGGAGTTTTGACAGTGTTCCGTCGATAAGCGTGTGTGTTCCATTAGTGACAGTTAATCGATAACGCCAATCGATGACGGTGCAATTAAAGTTGTTCAGATGAGACCAGTAGTAAAGTATCATGTCTTTATTGAAGTAAATTTCAATTTGGTCTACGTGTTGAGGAGCTGACAATATTAACATAGAGAAGAGATAAAATATTCATTGGTTTAAACAAATCAAGACACCATTAGTAAATGTGAGTGAGAAGGTTGTTTTTGCTAAGCGGTTTAAGATTAGAAATGTTGCGATTTACGTGATGTTTGGTTCTCTTTATTAGTATCTAATAAGTTTCTTTACTCCTTTATACTATTGAATTTACAATTGTTTTCAATTAAATATTTCTACCTCATTTATTAACCTGTCGTACAGACCTTGGGGCAAGAGGCCTCCTTTAGTGCTGGACAAAAATCAAATTTGCCACAATCACATTGAGGCAAAGTCCCGAAAATTTGGAAAAATCATCAAATCTGATTCTAGCATCATTTTCAGACAAGCAACTGACGGAAAGTTTCAGAATGAAGGGACAATTGAGAACCCATCAATCAAGACCAAAGTAAATACGTGCACTTGGAAACGTAATTGATTCCAGATTTTACTATCATACGAGTGCTATCAATTGTTCCGCACAAGAAAACAAAGAACAAGTACAGCGGTGTGCAATTTACATCAATATTTAATGCTACGAAGTAGGCGTAAACAGATGAGTCTCACAGATAGCAGTTTGGTTACCTGAAACCTAAATACTAGAATGTCACATTCTAGCAAACCAACATTGACCAATTTGCTACTTGTGACATGGATATTAACGAAGGGTATGACTCATAGATTGCGTGAATGTGAAACGGAATAGGCACACGATTAGCTCATATCAATCGTGTAAAATCTCGTGACCAGGTCTAAGCACAATTGCTTGTACAGTTTCACTGATTATAAACTTCGTGTGTGACACACATATAGGGTTGTCTGCATTAAATGTAAAGTCATTTAGTTCAATTGTGCATTGTTACCACTAATAAAGTAATTTAATCGAAAGAATTAAATCGTTGTGCAATATTTTGCACTTTCATTTGGATTCTACGATTTTCTGTATTTGAAGTTGATCATAAAATTACACAGATTACTGGCAAATGTTATGCTGTAATAAAAGAACACGCTTAACGGAATTTGAGTGCAAATAAAACGAAATGAGTAAATGTAGATGAGCATTTTTCCTAAATAAATAAAACGACCAAGAGAAATTTGTAATGATAAAGATCTGTAAATATAGATCTATATATATATATATATATATATATATATATATATATATATAAATTAAAATGACCCCAAAAACAGCCTTCCCAAAATTTATATAAATCTCGTCGACAGAAACGTTATCTCGTTTTCTGTTTATGCTCTGAAGTAATATCAATCATGTTACTTTGCCTTAGACGTCCTGACGCACCATTTGACGGTTTACGTGATGATGACACTTATTCTTTGTCGTTGTAAATTCGTGTTATGTTTGAGTTCCAAATATGGAAATAAAATGCAGGTTTCAATCGATCAATGAAAGTAGATTTTGTTTTCCATCGTAATCAAAGACAAAACATTAGGGAATTCGTTTTTTATCTGAGGAAGGCCGATGAAATTTGACCTTAGAGTGAATTGTACCGCGTCCGACCTTATATTAATTTACTTACAAATGCCAAAGCGTTGCAGATATGGACCGGCTGATGATGTACTCTTGTTGGTTTTAAATTCAGACTGTTTAGAACACACTGAAGAAGTTTTATTTTGACGCCTAGTCTTATGAAATCTGATACTTTAATGATGTTAATCTTTGGAAAATTGTTGATGTACTCACGCAATCTTAGGTGGGCGGATTCAAACGAGTTATTGATCGGGAGAGAAAAATTAGACAGTCGGCAAGTCACTTAAAATTAAATTCGGAATTGGATCAAACCATATACGTTTGGCTGCATCAATTCTCAGTCCACCTTTCGCCAACAAAATTTAAGTCTGATACACATATGGCACGTCCGCAACCGCAAATGCCTAAGGGAATACAAGAAGTAAGCATAATGAAACTGGGAAATTTGCAAGCAATTTGTTGTGATTGAGTGGCCTTTGGTGACTTTTTAATATAAATCTTTGTTGCATGTTACTGAGAAATATAGTTTTACTAATGGTATTGCAGTACAAGTATTTATCATTAAGACTATCAGCGAGAGAGGATCGGTGCCAACACTTAATTTTGCGGTTTGTTAGGTAATGTACTTTATACGCGCAAACCTTAATTCCTCTGTATATCTCTGTATGTTTATGACACAGAATAGACACGTGCACTAGATGGAACGTTAGATTATGTGTAATAGCTAGTTTTTCATTTTGGTAAATACTCTTGTTAAATAGTGTGTGAGATGAAACGAACGCGAAATAGGGAACCACAAATCCATCAACAGTTACAAGTGTCATGTCTGCACAATATTTACTAAGACACCAATTGTTTGTATTTTTTATTGTTCATAAATGGAGCCTGACTACAGCCGTAATAATATATTATGCTTGACCGACTGCGTGTGCAAATAAAATAAGATTTATTGTAGATGGACGATGTTATTAATGTAGCAATACGACCACGAGTAATTTATAATGAAACTCTAAAATGTTGATATATAAATATGGAAAGTAAAATGTCTTTAATAAAAGCCAGTGGAATGTGTCTTGATATATAGAGAAGTTGGAATATAATTTGAGCTGGAGCCACTATTTCCATTTAATGCGTTTTATTGCCTATTTTATATAAAAACGTACGCTCCTAAATTATGATCAATCCCCGGCCTTTTCCCGATGGGAGATGTGAGAAGTCTAATTCGAATGATCATATATGTATTGTGCACAATGTTGCATGGAAAATTCATATTTAGTCCAAATTGACCGTGCTCTAGACGGCAACAAAATGAAATAGTGTTAGCCCACTTGACTGTCTTATACAAAAGTCACAATTAAACAAAATTGTCCGTGCTCTAGACGGCAGCAAAATGAAACACTCTTAACAAAGTTGAAAGTCTTATACACTAGCAATTATTTTTCCACAAATGTCTGAATTGTGCTTAATACATGTAACCGATTGAAAATATATGATGATATAAATAAAGTCACTGGTAAAAGTTGTCACTGAAGATAAATAGATTAAAATCGTGTAAAAACTTCAATGAAAAAACTTCACAAATAATTAATCCACTGTTTGCTATGTTTTTAACTTATTTAATTATAATAATCCATTGTACTCTGAAATTAGACTACATACAATTAAATGCGAACAGTAAATCACTGGTATAAACTGCGAATAATCCAGCGAAGAATAGAAATTCCACTATGACACTATAATCCACCGCATGTTCCCTGCGTAATGTGCCAGTGTATTTCTTCCACTACCCTACTATTACATCAAAATAGAAGTTAAGTCTCATTACTCTTAAACAACAGAATTTCTAAAACAGTTAAAACATTTGTTACATAACAAGTTCGTATTTGACCTTGAAAGTCCCTATTTCAAATTAAACATCATTGCTTGTAAGCGAACCGCATGTTACAATTCCCCAGTCTCATTACATTAGTGAATAATCATCACTTTCAGACAGGTTCGACCGCAGTACGTGTGTGTGAACCGCGCATTTCTAATTGCATCGCAGAAAATGATAACTGCTTATTATGGTTAAAATTTCAGACAATTACAATAAATTTACAACCATTTTGTGCGATGCAGAGACTATATAAGCTATCAGTAGTGAAAAATCAACACTTTCAACCGTGGTCATTGTTTAGATAAGTAACTAAGTAGTCCTCGATAGGCAATCTTGAAATACTTGTTAATTGATCTGGCTCAGTCACGGTTTACTTATGCCTTACATGGAATTGAGTGGTAGACAACTCTTCTCTTAGCCAATGTGAAATTGACGCAAGAAATAATGCGAATGTTGTATGCAACAAACGAAAATCTACACACAGCCACACTAAACTATATCAGCAATAGACTAGTTTGTCCACCGAAGTTATTAAAATGAAGCATTTATTTAGATGCTGGTGTTGGAAAATTGTACAGATGGGTCACATAGCATTTGCAGTTGTTTGGTGTTAAATGCGCATTGCCAAAGAATTTTTAAGAAGTGTGCTCACATAAAATCAAACTAACGTACGCAGACATCACTCCTTTTTGTACAGATTTCTAACGACAAGCGAGAATGTGTAAACCAATTCAGATATTTAATTTATGATTATATATTGCATTAGATAAATAAACTGATAACATGAGTTGTAAAACCATGTTGATTAATTAAATTTGTGCTTTGCCCTATAATTATTGTCTTTCCGATTCATGTTGAAGATGCGAAAGATTTATTAGCGAAAACATTTTCAAACGTATATACTTTTTGAAATAATTAACAAATAAACAGAAATGTCAATATTCGCAACTGATTCAGCTTTTTAAATTGTGAATTCAATCGTTGTTGTTTAATTTTTTTTAAAAGTTGATTTTCTAGGTAAAAGACAAGTCTTTGTATTACTCAGTAATGCATTTTAAATTGATTGTTACAGAAAATGTACATTTATTGTAAACATCATTGAAGCGACTTACGTGTGATGAAGTGAATTAAAATATAACCCTGAGAGATGTCTCCGTTTAGACCTGTTATATTTATGTAAGTTGATGTGCAAAATGGAAAGTTATACCAAACAGTTCTGTTCCTTGTAGTATACTGCAGTACTGAATCTGTGCTTCCATCTGTGTAAATCGCAAACGCATAACTTGTGACATTCTCCATTGGGGTCCAGGATAGTTCAAGTTCGCTCGATGACAGCAAACGTTGTTCAAGGCCTTAAAGTAAATATCATTTTAATAACTCATTTTCGGAATTTAATCGTTTTGTTCTTTTCAATTGCGCATGTACATGAAATGTTTTGTAACTAAAAGACTTCAAAATATAATTGAGAATCATCCCATAGAATTGCATATTAATAATACTTTCAAAAAAGTCCTCCTAAGAAACATCGATGTATGCATATTAGTACGGGAAAACTTATTAATATATAGTTAAAATAGAAAGATTAATTTTAAATTTAATATGCATATGTCGACAATGTCGGTGTTACAGTATAACTGAGGTGATCAAGTTAGAATATGTCATAGTTTTATATGATACTGCATCAATTTCTGTCATACCAATTGAGTTGTCACGAATGTTGTTCCAACGAATGGTCGAATTCGGATATATACTAGAACGATATTCATTAGTTTGTGACTATTTGCCAGACGAATATAATACCCCATTAGTGAAACATTTTGATATTCAGTTTCGTTGCTTACTGTCTGACACAAAATGTCAAAATATATTTCCAATGGGAATTTGAATTGAAGAAGAACTCATGTATACAATTTTCCATCTGTAATAAAAGGTATATATATATATTCAACTTGACTTCGTCTAGTAAATTCGGCCCTGGTTTAAAAAAATTCTATATAAAAAACCTAATATTTCAGTCTAGTTCGTTCTGAGGAATAAAATATGGCATCGTTTAAATTGTGCTTTACTAACCTTTTCTATGATAAATTTATGCGTCCATACAAGATTTTTCCTCGATTCAAATTAAATACGTATGAAAATGACTAAGCAATAATTTAAACATATTTTTTATACTTGGCTTTGTAAAGAAAGTAGAAAAAGGTATTCTGGTTGTGCAATATATTTTAACACTATGGTAAAAATTTTTGATGTTCCAGATAATATCAAAAAGATTTTAATTCATTGCTGCAGTAGATTTTATTGAATAATTATACCTCATACCATTTACATAAATACATGTGTGTATGGTTATAGTCGATATAGAAAAAGCATTGAAAAATATTAATATATAACTGTGCAATAGAAATTCCAACAAATTTTAGCAAATAGGACCAGAAAGAAAAGTTTGTTAGCATAATTAAATTATAATTTTTTGTACGTGTGCATATCGTGTTTACTGGCGACTAGTCCGAATGGACTGACAATGAGCCTAGAGACTACAGTATGTCTGATAAAAATGGTGGACAGTTTAGAAAATCATCTGACAGAACATTTGGTTTGCGCAAGTATTAGGAGATTTTTAATTGTTTAGCAACAGAGAATCCATCTGGAAGTAGAAATTTATCCATGAAGACTTATTATTTTATTGATTATTATTTTTCACGTTCAGGAATATATATATTATTCATTCTATTTGTCAATATTAAGTATTTATCCAAACACTCATCAGAGTGTTATTTCAACAAAACGTACATTATTTAGAAAATGCATCATAATTATTTAAATATTGTCTATAATAGTCTCTAATAATAAATCAGTGATCTTTTAGTAATTAGGAAAAACACAATTGAATAAATAAACTCAATTTATTGATATACCATTTTTATCATGCGAAATTTTTCGAATGTAATCAAATAAATGAAAATGGGAATATAAAATTCTAAGCGTAGATTCCCAAATGCCTGAATGATCTTCTTTCAATTTCATTATCGATAGCAAATTTTTGAATGCCTATAAAATAAATTGTTGAAGTTGCAAATTAAATCGATTTTTATCTGTTAATTTGTTGAATAGGATTTGAGGCATAAAAACTAGTATTCTCGAGAGATATAATTTAATAACCTAGCAAATTACGATTTACAACGACACTAGAATCAATATCCTTATAACTATCAAATTTTGACCACGAAATCGTATATAAATTATAGGAAATTTGAAATATCGAAGTTCATAAACTTGAATTTCAATTATTTACAAAAACATTTAACACTAATCATTCGTTTAAATTTTTTCCATAAATTTTTCATTATATAACTTTTATAAATTAAGGAATCTATATCAATATAGAGTTTCCCTTTGTAAGTATTAAATAAAATGACGATTTTTTAAAGTTTGACTAATAAATATTTATGAAATTTAACAATATACTATTTGGAAAAATTGAATTCTATTATATTAAATTTTTCTCTGGATCGTTAATGGAAGTTTATATAGATTCAGGTGCACCTCTTAATATATACCCTTCTGGTAAGTCCGATTAGAGTAAAATAAATTTTTTTAAATTTGTCAAACTCAGATAATTATTGCTGTTTGTAGAAGATTCCTATTTCTCATCTGTCCTTGCTGAAATTTCTCATAAATCACAATTTTACTGAATGCATGTTATTGTTCCTAATGAAGTGTAACTCGTAATTATTTACCACTGAAATATAAAAGCTTTACAATATAATAGTAAACCAACATTGTGCGTGAAATATTTTAAAAAGGAATGCTTAAATATAATGTTTGCCTAATATATTGGAACAAGTATTATCCATTAAAAAACATTGATACCAATTTACTAATTATCACTTGGTACTTAATAAATTATCTTCGTCATAATTTACCTTGTACGTGTCGCCTCCCTTGTATTAGCATCAGAATGCTGAGAAAACAATTTATCCAAATATCCATTTGTATTCTGTGGAAACAATTAGTGAACTACAAACAGTTTAATGCGTTTTCAAACAGCAAAGTGTTGTCATTCATTTTATTAAAATTAAACTAGATAATCCTTATATGTATACACACACATCGTCCTTGACACTATTTTAACATATGCCTGCGTAAAATTGACAAATTAATATACTACGCCAAAAGCTTTATGCTAACTAGAGGACCAATACGCTTCGTACAATTGCACTTCGCATATTCTCTCAAGAACAAAATGAAATATTATCTAATCATGACATTAAATTTTGCTAACCCGCATAAACTATAAATGTCGGCGATAATTACCTCAATTTCACATTCATGTCGCATAGATTTGCATACAAAGTTGCATATCCAACAGTTGCATCAATTGCATTCTAAACATTGTAATACAGAAAGAATCGTAAAAGTTGAGGATTCAAGACTTTAGTATATAATTTAAATAAAATACATTGTGTTCATTATGCATATATTTACAATGGTAGATTATGAGCGTCAAGAGCAATGCATTTCGAGAGCATGATTTCAAATGAAGAATTTTTAATGGTTTCTTTTTAAGATAATTGTGTAATACGTGTAATAGCAGTTGTGTAAAAGGAGATTTTACCGTCCTATTTATCTATATTCTTTACAAAACTATATAGTGCTCAAATGGATTAATACCGGCTCCTACTGATGAGTCGTCAGTAAGCACGAAAGGAATGTACACGAAATTATACCTTCTGTTCATGCTGTCGCACGCAAACCTGATATAAATAAATGATTTTTTAAACTTTGATTGATCTAAATGTTTACTTATTAATTGCTTTTCTAAACCAGTTTTTTGAGAGTTCGGCCTGAATTTGGAGGTGATAATACAGCATTATCTTCTACCTAAATTGTAAAAAAATAAATTATTTCAGTGGATTTCGGGATTAATGTATATATAATCATAGTCTTCGAAAAGAAACTTATTATTAACTTAATTTTAATCTTTGAATTTGTTTACAATCTCCAATAAAGGAGCAACAGGCTACTATACCGGGATTTTGCTCCGTTCTCGATGCGCGCTAAACAATTATGAAAGCCACGTTAACAAATATTCTTCATCGATAATATTAATTCCGTAAGAAAAAATTCATTCTAAATTTTAACTGAACCGTGCATTGCTTGTTGATATGAACAAACTGTCTAATATCCACGAGCAAGGGCCATATTTATCCATTCATAACCAACTAAGTTTTCATTATAGTTTTCTACGTGCATGTCAATTTTGTCTATTTCATCGAATATAACTGCAGTCAATAATTTTTGTTCTTCCTTCAGAACCACCTACACAATTTTTAAGCTTTGATCTATCCATTATTACTGCCTTTTGCATTGATAAGAGCGTAATATATCAATGGCGGTCTTTTGTTTTATTTCTGTATGTGCGTTCAAAGAGTATTGTACAAAAAGTGCTGCTATTTTCATTTTAACGTTTTTTTATATAAGCCCAAACAAATAAACCAATTGCTTCTAGGTAGGCTGTTTTTCAAATTAAAATTTAATCGCAAATCATTATCGCGTTGTACCGATATATTAGATATACTCCTCATTTCCGTTAATCAATAAATCTTCCAATGTTATATTTTAGACGCTTTTTTGTGATGGTAAAACCTCAACAATGTCAAAATCACTCGATATAAAATCACACATAGTGCGAGACTATTTACCTACACATACTTCTGGAATTTCGTTTATCACGAAATTCCGGTCCTACTAGTGGCCAGCCCCAGTAACTGTCTCTTATTATCTACTGATTGTTTACTACTTTGTAACGCCGCACGGATTTTACTTGTAGTCGGGGTGTTTAAAAATTGGCGACTGCGCCAGGATTCCAAGAAATGTACTGTTTTAATTCTTGTTTTTAAAATCACAAATCTTTTCGTAAAATTATAAATAAATTTACTTTATTTCGTTTTTTCTGTGTGGGGTTTTACAATAGAATTGATGGTAGCACACCAAACCATCCTGTTCTTTACCCTGTTTGCAAATATTTTTAAAGCAATGCTTCTGGGTTTTCCTCACTTTTTGTGTTTAACCAGTGAAAGCAGATTTTTGTGGTTATTTGTCGTTAAATCTTTAAAACATTTTCTCTCCTATGTAAAATTTTTGCCAAATCGTGAAAGCAGAATTTGATTCTCATTTTTGTGGAGACAGATTTCGTCATTTTTCAGTGATTAAACCCCTCAAAATTGTTACGTTCGTGTCAAACTGTGGAAGCAGATTGTGGTAAGCGCTTAGTTATTATTTTAAAATATTTATTTGTCACGTATGTACAAAATAACTATTTTTTAATATATTTAATACCTTTATTCATTTTAATGTCCTGTAAATTACTTCCGAACTTGAATAACCTGAATGTATTGTTAGCTTTGTGTCCATCCGACGGTCTCCCGTTTGATGAAGTTTGGCTAGCCACATTGTAGAAATATATTTCGTATTTGAGTAAAATTCTTGAAAGAATCGTCATAGACAGGACAAATAATAATATAACCAGAGGATCAACACCATATAAATCAGAATAAACTACAATCGGACCTTCTCGATCATTCAGTCAATATTTTTCAAAAGGCTGGTGCTTTAATCGCTAAACCCATTTTTATAATTGTCAAAATTGCCTATATTCTTCGTAGAATTTGCCAAACGGATGCCAGTTTCCTTCCTAATATGACCACAATCAACAACAGGAAAGTTTCTGTTCTTCATGTAAAACTTTTTAAACACATACAGATGCAGTTTATTTTGATTTATTTCGTGCACGCAGAATATGCCGTATAGACAGAGAAATCGATGATGCTATTCGCAATGGCCAACCTTTTTAACTACCTGACCCGGCCAAATAACCAAATGAACTTCTGCATCTTCTAGATTTCAGAACTGGAGAAGAATTCATCGTAGACACATTTGCAACAGTTTCCGTTTTCAAGTTTTTTTTCCATCGCCCAGTTGGCTTTAGGCGTTTTATTTGCAACAGCTAAAAGGGACCCATTTTTACTTATGGTTATCAGCATCGCACACTTATCATAGGATTACGACGTAAATTTTCTCACAATTTCATCGTCGCCAGGGTCTCACACAACACAATAGACCCTAATTTGCTGTTAAAACATCGGCTCATAATTGATCTTGCCAATCAAAAGATCATTGACCAATCCAATGGATTTAAGCGAGGGCTTTGGACACTTGCCTCCGAGCGTTTGGAGGTACATCATTTAGAAAAGATATCAGCAGTTCTTCGAGAACACAAGTCATTTTTAGATCTCAGCAAATCGGAGCTACAAGTATCCAACACAATGCACCATATCATTACTACAGGACAACGTATAAAACTAAAAAATGACCTCTACCCCCTGCTAAACTGAAAGCTGCCCAAGAGAAATTTTCAAGAATATTGGAAGAGGGAATTATCAGACCAATGAAAAGTTCATGGGCATCACCACTGCACTTGGTCTCCAAATCAAACGTATTATACAGAGCCTGTGGAGATTACCGCAAGCCCAATTTTGTGACTAAACACGACGTATATCCCATTCCCCATATAAAAATCTTGCTTGAAAAACTCAGCGTTAGTAGTTAATTTCAGTTATTGGCCTCAAACAAACATTCCTCCATATTCTGGTAGTGCAAGAAGATATTGAAACGACTGCGTCCATCACTCCATTTGGCCATTTTGAATACTCCTACATGCCTTTAGGTCTCAAGTGTGCTACTCAGACATTTCATAATTCATGGACAACACACTCCGCGACGATGCCTCTTACTGTATATCAGATCTTGATGGCATAATGGTTTTCAATAAAGACGTAGAATACCATGCCAAGTATTTACGAAGTATCCTCTCACACTTATCCAAACACGAACTCCAGATTAACTGTTACAAAACGCACATTAAAACTACAAAAGTGGATATCCTATGGTATCGTATTACGCCACGGTGTATTCAACCGTTGCCGTCGAAGTCAAATTCGGTCAAGAATATCAAATCAACGAAGACTTTTAGTGAGCTGCAGATAATTTTGGAAGTCCTTAACTACTATCGCGAGTTCCGTTCCAGCCTATCAGGACGACTTTATCCGTTGTGTAGGCACCCGCAAAATCGAAAATGACCTACCAAAAACTCTATCATTTCTTGGTCGTCTGAAGACGAGAAATTACTCCGTCTCGTCATCTACTCGTTAGGAAATGCTACAATGCCAACGCACCAAAATTTCCAACGACCATTTATTCTCACAACAGATGCTGCTGAGTCTGCTTTTACTCGCGTACTCTCCAACCAGTAGCAACCAGATACGATACATTTGGTCGAGAACTCGTCGTCATCTACGACGCAGTGCACCACAGCAGCAGATAAGTTGATTTTACACATCATGCACCATTAGTTAGCGTACATCAAAACGTGCCTTCAACTGCCGCAATGTACCCTGCCAGAGTAGAAAGACTGCTTTCACATCTGATCAAATGGCAATTTGATATCTTTCATGTCAAGGGCTAACGAAACCTCATTGCAGATGCATTTGCCAGGCCAGACGTCTAGCTACAACCACCTTCGCCGTTGCTAATCGCAATCAACTCTGTGACTCTTAGGGAACCTGCAATAACGCCATTCCTCCTGCGCACAGAACAGCGCGGTAACAGTCACCCAAACAAGTTTGTATGCCAATTCTGGAAAAGTTTACCCATTGTTTATTTCTTTGGTACACAGCCCAACAAGCCAGTCCTATCGACCAACCTTCAGAGAAAAGTTTTCTACTCATTTCACAGGAAGCAAGGCGAATGTCAGACCTCATACAAATCGTTTTTGGATTCACAGGCTCAGTTAGAACACCAAACGAGAAGTCTGCGATAGGGTTATTTGCCTGAAAATGAAGATCACACTGCAGAGACATTCTAAGTTGCAACATTTCCCATCTACTTTACACCTAGCCATCGTCCAAATCGACATACTTCATCTGACACCATTTAAGGTTTCGGCTACCTTTTAACTATGATTGATACGTTTACACGATGAACTGAGGCTTTAACTTTCGCACCCACGTCTACTACCCGCAAAGGATGACCCACAATTCGATGCTCTCACATTAAAATTAATTTTGGTAACATGTCCGAAAAGCTGCCGAGACACTACTCGACCAGTCTTCGGTCCCCCACGTTCCAAAGCTGCAAAAGACTATTCGTTCATAACGACGCTGCTGTTGCACCACAACGACAAACTATTGCGGTCCTTACCCGATTTGTTCAGACAGCCGAAATATTTCATTATCCTGCAGTTTGCTATGGTTACATCTTTATGCATAGACAAGTTGAAACCGTTTATCGAACTGTCTGGCCGTGGCGAGATACAAACATCCAAACGCGTCTCAGTCTCAACACGTAAGCAATCTCAATCTACCCATAGATTGCTTTGCATAACGCATAACTGATACTTTTTTACTTCAAACTTTCGTTATTCTACGTATCAATTTTTAACTTTTGCATACCACATGCGCCCCATTTCACGCGACGTGATTTTTATGGATACACATGATTCATTATTTTCTCACACTCACTTGTCTCACGTGGTATAACCAGCTGTTCTTAGCTAACAATTGTGCAGCATTTTTGAACAGTTCTTTGCTTTTATACCATCTCTGCGACAATTTTCATGTACATTTTTGTCTTTATCATATGATTTTGTAAATATATATTTTTTACATTTTATTGTTGAAACGTAAGGCTCACACCTGAGCTCACACTGCCTATTTTGGTATGACCATCTACTTGGAGCTAACGCCATGTGTAGCAACACTAAGTAGTTATCAGTTTCGTATAATGGTACAGGCTACTATCAATGCATATCTCAACTGCATCAGTTGAACAGTGCACACTCTACGAATATTATGACCACAACGTTGAGCGCACACTAGCTCCTTTAGTCATATTCGAACTCATTCACGGCGATCCAGCATCTAACTTAAACCTGGCAAATTCTGTAGCAACCCGATTTGCAATTTTTAGGATGCGGCTTAAAATACATCACACTATATTATTTCGTTTCACGCATTATGACCGGCCACTAAAGTCAATAGTTTTTGTAGCAATTAATAATGGTTGTTTGAAATCATTGTTGAAGCAATCAATAAGTATACACTAGCCCAGCATTACTGCACAATTTTAATTAGCTATGGGAAAAATATTAACCAATTGGGTTTGAATACTGCCCTACATTACCAATCAAGCCTCGCCGAGAGAATTTTTCTTTCTGACATTTTATCTCAATATGGAAAGTGATATAACGGCTCAGATTATTTCGTCAGCATACTATCAAAATCAAATTAAAATATTAATATGCACAACCAATTAAAACGCGCAAAATTGCCATTGGCCAATTGCGTGCGACTGACCATCTTTATAAGCACGATGCAGTTACCCCGCAACACACATTCTTCTCTGCGCGATACGTGTGATAGTTGTCGCTTTCTCCTCTTGACTGTCTACCTACGCCGAATTCTGAATTACTTTAAACACGCTGTGTCATATTTAGCATAGCCTTCAGTCACGCTAATCTTCTTGTTCCTAAATATCCAGTCATATGTAATCGATCGTCTATTAGTAGCATTTCTATCTGAGCCAGACTCCTCCGATTTGCCGAAGATCTTCAACAAGATAAGTCTAGGCCTTCGAACAGCAACTATCACGTCCTGCTTCAACAATTATATTTATTTATGTTCATCCACTCAAAGGATCACCAGCCCATACATAAATTATTAAGAAATATTGTCTCATAGAATTTGCCAATTAGGATACATTCGCCAACAATTTAAAAAAATGTCCTTAAGTTCTATCATTAAAGCCGTTACGTATTCGTCGGGATTTCTTCATTAAAAATTAAACAGTAGTTCGGTCCAGATTTTGTTTACTATATCAATAAAGAAATGCGAATAGCATACAGTATAGAGTGTACAACTATGAGGATGAGTGGACTCTATTATGAAAGAAAAAATGGTTGTTTTGCAGAGGAAGATATTTTCTCCGACAAAATTAAAGTGACATTTATTGATAAAATTAAACCACTGTGGCTGATTGGAACGAATATTATTTAAAAAGCAATTATTCGTTAATTTTCTAGAACCTTTTTTGTTTAAATACTTAACGGTAAATATACTTTTTAATTGTGCGTAATTTCAGTTTTGGTTATCCGTTTTTGACTAGTGTGACTTTCCTTAGTAAACTGCATTTGTTTTTTTTCTCAAATTTACGGTTTAAAGATACTCGATTTTCACAATATACACCTGCTATCATTTTGTGTTTTAAATCGTACATATTCGGGACGTTCTGGAACAGGTAATTTTATATTTCTGTTTTTTGCGTCTTATTTCTTACCACATTTTTTGATTCGGGTGTATTACTGCGTAAGAGTAACATAGTCCGTTGCCTAATAAAAAGTTATTAAATATATATTTCAGTTTGATAACATGGAAGTTAATCTTGAGTTTCAGAACACAAACAAGTTAGCTCAAGATATAGCGAGCATGGACTTAATAGATGTGAACCAGAATACTAGCTTACCAGACTCAAATGAGTATATTAATATTGTGTCCACCTATGGGACATGCACTCGGATATCTTCCGTGTTTATTTTGAGTGTATCGTTCAGACGAGACATAATTATGCCTATTTCTGCAGGTAAATTGTTCATTTGCGTAGTCATTCCTTGAACCAACGTTTCTAACCCATCAGAAGGCATTTGCAAATTTACCACACATGGTTTATATTTATTCAATTATATATAGTATTTTGCTCGCATAGCAAGAATCGATTTAATGAAACAAATTTAAAAACATTAATTAATTTATGTTCATTTCAGATCGAAGTCTGCTTTTTGTCATTGGGCTGACTGCTTCATCCTTATACGAGCGCTTCTGCGAGGAATTTATTTTGAAATAATGTCTGCCCTTGATAAGACCCTTTGTTCTTTCTTTGTCTTAAAGGTGGCTATTGCCAAATCTCTCCCCCCTCGGGAATCGGCCTTGGCGACAGGTCGAGGCCCATCGGGCATACTAACAAAAACTGTATTGTGCTCTGAATCCACCCTTTTCACGCGATACGGCCCATGATTTATAGCCTGCACTGCCATGGGCTCGACCTTTTCGACCATGACATAGTCGCCGACCTTTAGGCGAGTGCTTGGCGTTAGCCTTGCATAGCCTTGTCGGTGTGTGGCAGCAACATATTCAGTAAACTATTGAAATCGTTCCTAAATATCCGTTATGATGAAGCGCTCATGGGATCCTTGGATTACAGGTGCACCTGACAGTCTTATGTGTCCTCCATATACCATGGTCTTTGGAGCGAATCCTATAGCTGTTGAGACTGAAAAGCGCATGGCCCGCTCGACCAAATGAAATTTGTCTCTCCTCGTTCCCGGGCTCTCGTGGCACCAACATCGCAGTACTTCTTTCGTCGTCCTATGTGCGCGCTCAGCCGTCGTGCTGGTTTGAGGGTGATAAGTGGCTGTGCAGGAATGCTTTATGTGAAGATCTTCAACAAGACAAGTCTAGGCCTTCGAACAGCAACTATCACGTCCTGCTTCAAAAATTATATTTATTTATGTTCATCCACTCAAAGGATCACCAGCCCATACATAAATTATTAAGAAATATTGCGTCATAGAATTTGACATTTGGGATACATTCGCCAACAATTTAAAAAAATGTCTTTAAATTCTATCATTAAAGCCGTTACGTATTCGTCGAGATTTCTTCATTAGAAATTAAACAGTAGTTCGTGCCAGATTTTGTTTACTATATCAATAATGAAATGCGAATAGCATACAGTATAGAGTGTACAACAATGAGGATGAGTGGACTCTATTATGAAAGAAAAAATGGTTGTGTTTCAGAGGAAGATATTTTCTCCGACAAAATTAAAGTGAAATTTATTGATAAAATTAAACCACCGTGGCTGATTGGAACGAATATTATTTAAAAAGCAATTATTCGTTTATTTTCTAGAACCTTTTTTGTTTAAATACTTGACGGTAAATATACTATTTAATTGTGCGTAATTTCAGTTTTGGTTATCCGTTTTTGACTAGTGTGACTTTTCTTAGTAAACTGCATTTGTTTCTTTTCTTAAATTTACGGTTTAAAGATACTCGAGTTTCACAATATACACCTGCTATCAGTTTTTGTTTTAAATCGTACATATTCGGGACGTTCTGGAACAAGTAATTTAATATTTCTGTTTTTTGCGTCTTATTTCTTTCCACATTTTTTGATTCGGGTGTATTACTGCGTAAGAGTAACATAGTCCGTTGCCTAATAAAAAGTTATTAAATATATATTTCAGTTCGATTAACATGGAAGTTAATCTTGAGTTTGAGAACACAAACAAGTTAGCTCAAGATATAGCGAGCATGGACTTAATAGATGTGAACCAGAATACTAGCTTACCAGACTCAAATGAGTATATTAATATTGTGTCCACCTATGGGACATGCACTCGGATATCGTCCGTGTTTATTTTGAGTGTATCGTTCAGACGAGACATAATTATGCCTAATTCTGCAGGTAAATTGTTCATTTGCGTAGTCATTCCTTGAACCAACGTTTCTAACCCATCAGAAGGCATTTGCAAATGTACCACACATGGTTTATATTTATTCAATAATATATAGTATTTTGCTCGCATAGCAAGAATCGATTTAATGAAACAAATTTACAAACATTAATTAATTTATGTTCATTTCAGATCAAAGTCTGCTTTTTGTAATTGGGCTGACTGCTTCATCCTTAAACGAGCGCTTCTGCGAGGAATTTCTTTTGAAATAATGTCTGCCCTAGATGAGACCCTTTATTCATTCTTTGTCTTAAAGGTGGCTATTGCCACATCTCTCCCTCTCGGGAATCGGCCTTGGCGACAGGTCGAGGTCCATCGGGCATACTAACAAAAACTGTATTGTGCTCTGAATCGATCCTTTTCACGCGATACGGTCCATGATTTATAGCCTGCAGTGCCATGGGCTCGACCTTTTCGACCATGACATAGTCGCCGACCTTTAGGCGAGTGCTTGGCGTTTATCTTGCATAGCCTTGTCGGTGTGTGGCGGCAACATATTCAGTAAACTATTGAAATCGTTCCTAAATATCCGTTATGATGATGCGCTCATGGGATCCTTGGATTACAGGTGCACCTGACAGTCTTATGTGTCCTCCATATATCATGGTCTTTGGAGCGAATCCTATAGCTGTTGAGACTGAAAAGCGCATGGCCCGCTCGACCAAATGTATTTTGTCTCTCCTCGTTCCCGGGCTCTCGTGGCACCAACATCGCAGTACTTCTTTCATCGTCCTATGTGCGCGCTCAGCCGTCGTGCTGGATTGAGGGTGATAAGTGGCTGTGCAGGAATGCTTTATGTGAAGATTTTCAACAAGACAAGTCTAGACCTTCGAACAGCAACTATCACGTCCTGCTTCAAAAATTATATTTATTTATGTTCATCCACTCAAAGGATCACCAGCCCATACATAAATTATTAAGAAATATTGCGTCATAGAATTTGACATTTGGGATACATTCGCCAACAATTTAAAAAAATGTCTTTAAATTCTATCATTAAAGCCGTTACGTATTCGTCGGGATTTCTTCATTAGAAATTAAACAGTAGTTCGGGCCAGATTTTGTTTACTATATCAATAATTAAATGCGAATTGCCTACAGTATAGAGTGTACAACTATGAGGATGAGTGGACTCTATTATGAAAGAAAAAATGGTTGTGTTGCAGAGAAGATATTTTCTCCGACAAAATTAAAGTGACATTTATTGATAAAATTAAACCACCGTGGCTGATTGGAACGAATATTATTTAAAAAGCAATTATTCGTTTATTTTCTAGAACCTTTTTTGTTTAAATACTTGACGGTAATGTAAACGCCCCGGCTTCAAGTAAATGCCGTACGACGTTACAATCTCGGTTAAGGTGCTCTGAATAGAGATTAGTTACTGATATGGGGGCCCTTAAGAGGGCCTGGTAATGCGTTCGCTTTAAGTCTTCAGAGTTGAAGATGTCCTAGAG